>CAOJBK013204776.1:0-27683 GCA_948294925.1 Codiaeum variegatum
AAATAATTGGTCCTTCCTTCGAAAACAACGGAGGGGATCTCCCTAGTAGTTCTTGCCTAAGCTGGCTAGTTTGGAAACAACGGACTGGCAGAAGGAAGGGCAAGTTAGGCTTCTTAAGGGCTAGTTAGAATTCTTTAAGGCCTTGATATTCCTTTTAGAGTAGCCCAAAAACATGAATATATCATGGTTAATGTCTAAATTAATTAGTTCCTTTGTGAAATAACAAGCAAAGTTAAAAATAAAGAAAACAAAGACAAAGAAGAAAAACAGTAATAGGACATACCTGCTATGGAGTTGAGAGACAGAGAAATTGTCATATTTCCATCTTTATCCCTTAGAAAAGAACACTCACAAATCTTTTCCCTGTTAAAAAGTTTCTTGGTGGATATAGGTGTCAATAGGTGCTATCTATTTATACCTAAAAGAGGATCAAGGAAATCAGCAAGCTTTCGTGGCTCCTTGAACACACCATCGAAGTCAAGGCCATCTTTGCTTCTACAAACATACTTGAGGTCTAAAAATCATCTCTTTTAGCGCTTCACCTTATTGGATTAGGGAGAGAAGACACCTCTGTTGGGCTTAGACGAAGACATCTACACCTTATAATCCCTAAGGTTAGGAACAAACCTAAAAAATACTTAGAAAACTTCAGCAGATGTGTCCTAGATCTTTAATGTGAAGCTTAACATTTTAAAGCAATGAATGTATAGGATAAATTTGGAGGGATGAAAATTAGGGGATTGGCATGAAGATTGGAGAAGACTCGACAGAAAAAGGGAGAAGGAGGGAGTAGAAGGCTCCAAAGCATGTGGTCATAAAACCAAATGAAGTGATACAAAAATTATGGTGTGAACTCATATTTTTGGCACCATCAAATCCGACCCATCAATACAAGCCCATATATTCAAACCGCACTCAAATCAGACCTTAAAAGGACCTAGAAAACCTGAAAAATTGAACCAAAATGGATTGGACCAAACCTCAAAAATCAGGCCCGAGCATCAGGGCCCAAACACATGAGTCTGAGTCCAATGGATTTGAGGCCTAACGCACGCATTCAAGCGTAAACAAATGTGTTTGGGTACAAACACAAGCTTTTAGGCCCAGACGTATGAGGCCTAATTTTCGACTTTCCCAACATGATTTTCTATAAATTCAACCCTCCAGGTCAGTTTTCGGGATCATTTTTTTTAGACTTTTAGACCTCCATTTAGATGCTCTTAGACATCTTTTACGTACCTTCAGACATGAAAATCACACATAAACACTCCAAAGCACCAAAATTTCCTTAGAAACACTTAACTTTCTGTAATTCTAACATGACATTCAATTCGATATTACTGAGCCACACTCCAATCAGACATCAGACAACCCTCTTCGAGTATAATGAAGACCCATTTTGAGTTTATCAAGACTTCAGAAAAGCCAATTCTGAATCTCCAAAAGCCAAACGTAAAAAAATGGTACAATATGCCTTGGTTCTGAATATCAACCCTAAAAATCTGACCTAGGAAATTCACTATTCAAATTCAGTTACCAAAATTGGTTAATAACTTAATTGGTTAATTCTTTTTAAATTAAAATAAATTAGCTTCTGAACATACAATCAAACTAACTATTTTTTAGAATAACTCCACCTTTTGCGAGAATGGAGAACTGTGCGGGGTTTGATTCACATTCAAAGGGATACGCTGGCAAGCCATTCAAAAGCTTCAACTTCAAATTTATTTTCTTTCCTTTTTATTTTATTTTATTTATTTTAGTTTATCTGCATATTTCATTTTGTATTACTTATTGTACTTTTTGTAATTACTATTTCTTTACTGCTTTTGTAATTAAATTTGAATAAAGTGTGTCATTCCCAGATCTGTGGACTGGAGAAGGAATCCCCTGTATTTGTTGATTATTTCTTATATAATTAGTTTTTTATTGCTCATTTTGGGGATGTGTGCCTTTCCTAGAACCCACTTCGGGCTAGAGGAAGGACCTCTATTTAATTCCTATTTGTTGTCGCTTTCCTTATTACTGTCATCCATGCTATCTTACATGCTCATGCATCATATCGGTATGCTATATTTTTCTAGTCATCATAAAAGTATGGCATGCATACACGAAAGCTAATTTTTAACCAAAGCCATATAGATTTTCTTTAAACCAAAGTTGTTTAGAATATGGAAAATCTATTTTCTAAATATTTTTATCAAATCACAAATCCCTGGACCCATGGTTCGTGACCTGCCTTTTCCAAAATCAATTGGGTAAAATGTCAAATTTCCCTAAAATAGAGTTCAAAATGGTTTTTTGATCACCTAGAAAAATATTTTTTCTAAAGATTAAGTGGTGACTCAAACATTTTCACATGTACACCTAACGAATTCATGTGTAGTGTACCAAAGTGGGTCCTACCATAACCGTGACGCCATGCGCAATATGACCACACACTGTTGTTTACCTCGAGCCATAAACTTGAAGGTGTACTGGGAATCTCATGGGCTCAGATGGGGCCTCACATAGGGTCATAATGAAAAATCCTATGATCAGGGTTGAGAAATGCATGGATAATGACCAGAAAAGAACTATGATGGTTAGGTTGGAAGAATTCCCATGAAAGGCTATCTTTGGGTTTCACTACTCTCCAGCAAGGAGCAATGCTTCTCGTGACAAAGTCCTTAGTAGAGGAACAATCCTTACAAGCCACTGGTTTCACTTTGTTAGGAGCCATTGATGAGTTAAAGAAGTGAAGTGAACAAGAAAGCACAAAAGGAAAAGGAGCAAAGAAAACAAGTAAAGCACAGAGAAAGTTTAGAAAAAATGGAGGTCAAAAGTGAGAAAGGAAGTCAAAATAAGGGCATATATAAGCTTTCTCAAAAGACCTTCCATCTTCCTCAATAAAAATGACACATGGCAGTCTATCCAATGACTCAAATGACACATGGTAGTAGATAAATCCTTTGAATAAAAGTCTGCTTCGACTTTGAGCATCAAATTAAGCACAATAAAAAAGGATAAAAAACTAAGAAATTTTGACAAAATTGAATGGCGAAGGACAAAACCTTGAAAGGCGTACCAATTATACCTGGAAAACATCTTTAAGCAAAGAAATTGAAATAAAGACTTCTCAAAAGCCTATTAGGCGAAGCCTAAATAATAAAAGATAAAGCCTCAAAATAAGGCCATAAATAGTCTTTAGACTGAAAAGGCCATGGCAAACAAAAAAATCACATTCGATGAAAGAAAGAAGCTTAATGTGAAGGAAGGAGTAAGACATTCCAGTATGACGAAGTGAGTCCCTGGACGCAAAGTACTAAGGAGGTCTTAATGAAAATTTTTCCAACTAAAAATATGAGCCTTAGAAAGTAGAAGACCCTATAATATGTACCTAAGTTTTCTCAAACCAATAGCTTAAACAAGGAGCCTTTCGCTATTGGAAAAGCAATGGAGGCCTCTGATACGGGTCTAGTAAAGAAATATGAGATTGGGACAAACACTAAAAAATGGAGTCTGGAAGACCATAGAGATAAGAAAGAATAAATAAATAATACAAAATTAATATGATGAACCGAAGGTTGAGCTTCATGGTATGGGTCCCACATTGCCTTCTACTTTGCACTTTTGACATAGAATGCCCTATCCGAAGCCCTTTCTCTTAGATACATCACCATCGTATCCTATGGATTCAAGGAATATTCACCTAACAAAGGAGGATATATGTCACTCACCTAAGGAGGGACCATAGTCCTTTCCTCGTATCAGCCACCATGCACTTGGCTTAGTTATACAGTGCCACTTGTCCTCCTTAGGGTCACATCCAACACAATAAATAGATAATGATGGAACATATTACAAGGTATTGGAAACTACCCCTACTTTCCAAAACATTAGTTTCCTATTCTCAAGAATTTTAAAGAGCTCAAGAGCAATGTAACTCTTAAATACTGACTTAAGCATCTGAGGGGGTTTGCAGGCATACAACCTAGCCTCTAGCTCACGTTTGTGTATTATGCATGCCCACTTCAAAGCATTTAAGAAGAGTTCAATCTAGAGATCGGAACATTGTTGAGCTTAGGCTCATTAATTGATTACACTTCATATAATACCTAGTCTCTATGATATGAGTATACTATATTGTAAAATGATCATTAGATTCAAAGTACCATAATAATTACGTAAGATAATATGATAATCTCAAGTTTAAAGATACTTATATTAAGTCATCATTGAGAGATAAAAACAATGATAAATAGTTTTTATACATTTATGATCTCATAGTTCGATCATTCTAATAAACTTGTTCATACTAACAAGCATCCACATATTAGTTTAAGAGTCACCACATTATAGTCACGAGAACAACTACTACTTTTATAAAGTAGCTACATAATTTATGATAGTCTTCTAGTATTAATAATGTCTAGTCTTATTAGTGTCACGCCTAGTGATATTTAAGAATATAATCTATATAGTATAATAGGAATATTATTATCATTATTTATACTACTATTTTCACTACAATTGATATTCTATGAACTATATTAATATAAACAAATTAATCAAAGCTAATAAAAAAAGACTAAAAATAATATTTCTTAAATTATATGAATGTCATTACACCATAAAATTAATTATCTTTTGGACATAACACATTCAGCTATTAACTTGAATGTTGTGAATTTTCAATTTAATGTTTCATTTTTCATGATTTTTGATAGTCTGAATCTGTATCTTTATATGTATTTTTAATCTAAATAAATAATAAAAATTTTTAAATTAATTATATGCTTTAATATTTTTATTTTTATTATTTGATGTATGAACTCTTCAAATATTATATGTGTTAATTTGATATTTATAAAATTATATTTATATTTTTACACATATTTAAAGTAACTTATAATTATTTGTTTTCCAAATGAGTATGATGGACTCTAGAAAAAAAAACAAAAGGAAAAGGAAAGAGTATATGTTTGGAGTACTGAGCTGATAGGACCCTCGGGTGGGGTTGGATCACTCTTTGTCCTTAGTTCGATAAATGAGGAAATGGGTCCTCCATTAAGCTTAGGTTAGAAATATGGTACTTGGAAGAAAAGGGAAACAATCTTTTTATTCTTTTATATTTATATCAAAATTAGAGCCAAATAACAAATATTTTTAGTCCTTTTAAGCACAATGATAGAATAAGCAAAAGAAAAGAACAAAGACAAGAAATACAAAAAATAGACCTAAAAGGGATAATTGTCTCTGGATCCGGTGCTGACGTCATTGCCGGCCACCGCACTCAAAGCTCAGAGTTTGCCTTCTACCCTAGATATAGGCTGAGTAGTCACCAAAAACTCTAGGACCAAGAGTAGGTGGCATGTAGGCCTTAGCCGTCAACCACTCCTCACCGTAGGGGTGGAGATGTAGGTGAATACCGTCACTATAGTGAACATCAACAGTCACCAATGGTTGGATTAGGGTTTTACTTAGTGCAAAAATAGGTTAAGTTTTTTTATTAGAGAGTTGAGATGACTTATTCTAGAATTTTCATGCCTTTTTTATAGGTTTCTAAAGGCAGTAGGATTCTACCCTAAGGAACTTGGAGTTGGTCTTGGGCTTGAAATCATAGATTTGGGCTCATACTTGCTCAACCCAAGGACTTTTAGAAATACGAGATTAGAATTGGAAGCTTGGAGTTGGCTAGGCCTCTGAATAGATCCATTCTACCTAGGGTCAATAGGGGAAGGATCCTTCGATGGGCCTAGGTCGATATTCTTGATCGAGGTTATGAGGAAAGGCCTTAGGTCTAGACCAAAGTAGAAATGATTGGCCTGGGTCAAAGAAGGAGGCTTACAATACTGGGCCCGGGGTGATATTGGAGGCCTCCAATAATGGGTTCGGACCAATTTGAGGGGAAAAGCTAGCTGGGCTTGACCTCTAGGCTTTAGAAATTGGGTCGGTGTCAACAATGCCCTCAGCATCCCTTACCGAGATCTCTTATTGCCACTCGGCCAAGGATGCAATCACATCGACCCCAACACCTATGTCTTGGTATGTATATTACTTTTCCTTGAACATAGATGGGGGACGAAACTTGGTGCTCTGGCTTATAGTGTCCTTTCACCTTTCTGTCTTTTCATCTTCTGATGCTTCATATCCTTTCTCACCTATTTTTCGCACCAAAAATTTTCCTCAAGAATCTGAAGGGTCACCTCATTAATGGGATAGTTATATACTCTTCCTCCTTGGCCAAATCTCCCACATTTGCAAAAAAACCCTCATAAGACATCATATGCTCCTATTAATTTTTTCTCATGTAAGTTCTTCACGCTTTTCTCTGTTTGATTTCTTTTATCGCCATGGACTTTTAATTTTTTTTATTAATATGCTAGAGTAGGGTTTAACTTTTCTTTTATAGCTTGTGGCGGCATACTCACAAAAATGACTAAACAAAAATTCCACTTCCATTGTTGATCTAGTTGAGGCCCAAAACGACCTATCCTACTCTGAGGAAGTTTTCAACTAGGTACTTATCCAATACCCTCATGGTTATGTAGTAGGGCCTTATTTTTCTTTCCCATTAGGAACCCCTCCCCGAGGTTTTTTATGGGGAGTCTAGTCTTCCTAGATTTAAAACCCTGAATTTAGTAGCCTGTTGGAATAAATCTCACATGGTTAGGACCTAGCCTCTTGTTAGTATGGACTTTAGCTCCTTTTATGAATCCATATTTTTTCACCATCAGATCAACCAATCTATACGAGCACATAGTTTCAAATTACGCTCAAATCAGACCTCAAACAGAGCCAGAAAACCTGAAAAACTAATTTGAAACGGACTGGACCAGACCTAGAAAAATCAGGCCCATGCATCTAGGCCCAAACACATACATTTTTCCCCAGATGCATGCCTCTGGGCCCAGATAGATGAGGCCCAATTTTCTGACTTTCCCAACACAATTTTCTATAAATTTGATCTCCGAGTCAATTTTCGAGGACGGTTCAGAACACATTTTTCATACCGAACCTCTGTTGAATAGTTTTCAGACCCCACAAACACTGGTAGAAACACTAAAAACACTCAATTTTGACCTAAAACATCAATTTTTTGATGATTCGATAAGACAATCCGTCCATAGCATACAAGTTCTATTCCGGTCAGACATCAAAGTCCTCTTCGAGTAGAATGGAGACTCATTCTGATTTCATCAAGCCTTAAAAAAAAGTCAATTCTGAAGCCCTAAAAGCCAAAGGCAAACAACAGTACAATATTTCTTTTGTTCTAAGTATAATCCCTTGAATCTGTCTAAGGGAATTTCATTATACAAAACTCAATTTTCATAAAATAAAACCTAAATTGATTAACAGTCTAACCGGTTAATTCTTTTTAAATCTAAAATGAATTAGCTTCTGAACACACATCCAATCAAACCCAACGTTTTGCGAACAATCCCACCCTTTGCAAGAAGGGAGAATGACGTGGGGTTTGATTCCCATTCAGAAGGTACGCCAACAAGCCTATTCAAAAAGCTTCAACTCCAAAAATTCATTTTCTTTATTTTTTCCTTCTATTATTTTTTTGTTCTGTTTCATTTTCGTTGTATTTTATTTTATGTTCATTATTCATTTTATTATTATTTTTAGTCCGTATTTATAATTAAATTTGTGGAATGTTTATCCTTCTAAGATCTATGAACTAGAGAAGGGATCCCCTGTGTTTATTAATTATTTTGATGTAAGTATTTTTATTGTTATTCTTTTGGGGATGTGTGCCATCCCTAGAACCCATTTTGGGCTAGAGGAAGGACCTGTGTTTAATTCCCATTTTTTACCGCTTTCCTTATTGTTGTCATTCATGCTATCTCACATGTTCATGCATCATATCTGGCATGTTATATTTGTCCATTCATCATAAAAATATGCCATGCATATACGAAAACTAAGTTTTTAACCGAAACTATGCAGATTTTCTTTAAACCAAAGTTGTTTAGAAACTGAAAAAAAAAATCTATTTTCTAAATGTTTTTATCAAATCACAAATCTCTGAACCCAACTATGATTTGCGGCCTGCCTTTTACAAAATTAATTGGATAAAATGTAAGATTTTCCTAAAATGGAGTACAAAATGGTATCTTGATCACCTAGAAATATAACTTTTGTAAAGATTAAGTGGTGACTTAAACACTTTCACACGTGCACCCAACGAACTCATGTGGAATGTACCAAAGTGAGATCTGCTGAAATCGTGATGACATGCTCAATCTGACCCGATGCAGTTGGTTTTCTTAAGCCATAAACTCGAAGGTACACTAGCAGTCTGCGGGCTCAGACAGGGGCCTCACAGCTGGTGACTCTACTAGAGACGTTTGAAATTGACAAAACTAAGTAGATTATTTTTTGATAAAAATAATTTTGGCTTAACATTGTATAGAATTAGGTTCATGCATCACTTCACATGCTCCCTTGCTTTGGGAAAACTCGAATAGAATGTAGAATCGAGTGAGCTTCAATCCTTAGGACTGCTTTGCTTATAGTGAAATCATCCAACTCTAAGGCGTACTCTTTGATCCTCTTAATGCTCTCATTCATTCTCTCATGCGCCCGATAAAGCGAAGGTTGGCATCTCCACGTACCAAACACCCTCCTTGGGTATAAAACTACATTAGCCACCAAGGTAACACCTTACTCACTAAAATGGAAGCAGTCCTACCCATTAGAAGCTTAATATGCTCGAGTCCTCCAAGAAGGCCAAATCAACAAGCCTACTTTAATCAACTCAACCACATTGATAAGAAGTGTATGGAAGCCCTTCACCAAGCTCAGAACTACCAACTCAAGCTTGCAAGTCACTCCAACAAAAGGGTCAGAGATAAAGACCTACATGAAGGTGACCTGGGTCTTAAAGAAATTAGACAATCCACACTGGGAAATTTAGACCTCCCTCAAATGGTCCATTCACTATCAAGAAGATCATGACTAGCGGAGATGTCATCCTCATAGACATCAACGACAATGAGTTCAATCATCTAATCAATCTGGATCAACTCAAGCGATACTCTATTTGAGCATTGCATTTGCATCATCATTTCTATAACAAGAACTACATGGGCCTGATTCTCCAAAATCATAAGTTGTATTCAAACTTTCAAAATCATTTTATGGAGATATGTAGGCAACCCTCATTGGGCACAGTCCAAAGTATATAATAAAATGTCTTTCAAATTTCATCTCATTTAGGCTCTTTGACAAGCATACAAAAATAAATGAATAACAAAGGCAAACTAAAATAAAACAAAATAAAATAATGAAACCCACTAAGCTGAAAACCCAAGTGGGCAGCTTAGGAAAAAATTAGGGTACAACTTGCTAGACTGAAAATTGAAAAGGTGATCTAAGCAACAACAAAGGCAGCTTGCTAAGTTGAAAATGGAAAGGGCGGCTTAGGCAAAAATTTAGAGCTTTTAATCAAAATAATGTGTTTTATTGAACTCTTATTCACCTTTTGGAACACGAAAAAGTGAACATTGACAAATCAAACACATTACTCATCCTCTTTCAAAAAGGACATCCATATCGGACCTCCTAAAACAAAACTGACAAGTCACTCACATGCCATCCTTCAAACATGTCTCAAACATAACAATTCCCCAAGGAAACCAATCTCATCCCTAGAGGATCTCTCAAGTATCAACATTTCCCCAATGGATTCCTCAGAACATCTCCTTAGTGAGAATCAATTACAACTGAGCCCTCAAAAGAGTCAGCCACTGACTATTCCCCAAGTGGATTCAACTAATGAAGAGTCGATCACAAATCCCCAATGGAGCAATAACAACTGTTAAAGCTAAGATGCATCTTGGCCTTAAAATGAGCTCAACTAAAGACTTCCCTTTACCCATCTAGGGTATCAACCAAACCACTTTCAAGCATTCAAGCAAAAGCATTGACCTTCTATCAAATTGCAAAATCAAACATCATTTCCAACCTCGGGCTCTGAAATAAGAAACTCATCAAAAGAAACACCAAGTCTAAACACATGGTTTACCAAGTCTCACCAAACATATTCCAAAAGTATCTAATCAATCTTCATAACCTAAAGCGCTAAACCCTGTATTGCCCGAGGTTGATTCTCTCAACCTTGTTCAGGTTTTTGCATCACGTGGCTGAAGTATGGCTCCATTTGTAGGGGCAACTCACAAAATATTCTGTTTCTTAAAAAATAAAATTTCATGAGCAAAATGCACCACAAGTTGAAATTTCATGCGAATGTCAAAGTTTTGCAAAGCTTTTACAAAACAAATATCCATAGTGGGCCATACTCAGTATGCATCTTCCTTCAATTACTAGCATCATCCATACCAATCTGGGGGAATTCTCTCGAGGGAGTCTTTACCCCCAATGCAAAGGTACTATAACTACCTATCAAAGCTCAGAATCTGATGAGGTCAAAGCCTCACATTGCACAACTTCAACATCCAACAAGCACATAAGCTGATCAGTATGGCAATTACAAATGTTAGGCATCCCTAAACTTGGAACACCGTAAGCCCAGAAGCTAACATGGAATAAGCCCTCAATTTGACATGGCAAAGAGCCTATAATTCAAAATGGCATCATCACAAGCCCAAAATCTAAAATGGTATCATCATAAGCCTAGAACCATAAATGATATCATCTTATGCTCAGAATTTGACATGGCATATATGGGTTCACTATCATCAGAATCATCTAATTTAGATGAGGGGATATATGTGAACCCAAATTTTTACACCATCAGATCCAACCCATAAGTACAAACCGCGCTCAAATAGGACCTCAAATGCACCTAGAAAACCTAAAAAATGAATTGAAACATACTGGATTAGACCTTGAAAAATCAGACCCACATATGGGCCCAAATGCATGCTTCTTAGCCCAAACACATGAATTTGGCCCCAGACGCACGAGGCCCAATTTTTTGACTTTTTTGACATAGTTTTCTATAAATTTGACCCCCATGTTAGTTTTCGAGGACAATTTAGAACTCATTTTTCATACCGAGCCTCTGTCGAATTATTTTCAAGCACCACAAACACTGCCATAAACACTCAAAAACACTCAAATCTAACATAAAATATCAATTTTCTGACTATCCTATCAGACAATCAATCCATAGCATACAAGTTCTATTCAGGTTAGACATCAGACAATCCTCTCCAAGCACAATAAAGTCCAATTCTGGTTTCATCAAGCCTTTAGAAAAATCAATTTTGAAGCCCCGAAAGACAAAGGTAAATTTCATCATACAAAAATCAATCAGTCCTCTCCGAGTATAAGCCCTTGAATCCGACTTAGGTAATTTCATTATACAAAACTCAATTTTCATAAATCAAAACCTGAACTGATTAACAGCCTAGCTAGTTAATTCTTTCAAAATAAAAAATGAATTAGCTTCTATACACACAACCAACCAAACCCACTATTTTTCCAGAATAACTCCACCTTTCACGAAAAGGGAGAATGATGTGGGGTTTAATTCCCACTCATAGGGATACGCTGACAAGCCTGTTCAAAAGGCTTCAACTCTAAAAATTCATTTTATTTATTTTTTTCCTTTTATTATTGTTTCTTTTCTGTCTTATTTCCATTGTATTTTATTTTATGTTCATTATTCATTTTATTATTATTTTTAGTCTGAATTTGTAATTATATTTGGAAAATGTGTGCTTGTCCCAAATCTATGAGTTGGAGAATAGATCCCCAATGTTTGTTGATTATTTTAATATGATTATTTTTATTATTTCTCTTTCAAGGATGTGTGCCTTCCCTAGAAATAATTTTGGGCTAGAGCAAAGACCCCTATTTAATTCCCATTTTTTACCGCTTTCCTTACTGTTGTCATTCATGATATCTGACATGCTCATGCATCATATCTGGCATGATAAATTTGTCCATTCATCATAAAAGTATGCCATGCATACATGAAAACTAACTTTTTAAATGAAACTATGCAGATTTTCTTTAAGCTAAAGTTGTTTAGAAATTGGAAAAATATATTTTCTAAATATTTTTATCAAATCACAAATTCTCAAACTGAACTATGGTTCGTGGCCTGACTTTTCCAAAATTAATTGGGTAAAATGTCATATTTTCCTAAAAATGGAGTTCAAATTGGTTTCTTGATCACCTAGAAAAATAGCTTTTCTATAGATTAAGTGGTGACTTAAACACTTTCACATGTGCACCAAACGAACTCATGTGGAGTGTACTAAAGTGAGAACTGCTGAAATCACGACGCCATGCACAATCTGACCCCATGCTGCCGGTTTCCTTGAGCCATTAACTCGAAGGCATGCTAGTGGTCTACGGGCTCAGACGGGACCTCACACTGGTCGATAGGTTGAAACCCAAATACCACAATACTTGGATTGATGTGGGGATTGATAGGTTACTTGAACTTTGTATAGACCTCTCACTAATCAGTCATTCCCTCTTGCTTTCTTCTCTTATCTTCTGATCCCCTAGAGGTAATGTTTTCACTTGTGGCTTTGGCATGATGACCCCCACCTTTTATGATATCTATGTCCTCATACGAGTTCCTATTTCTAGAAAAACCATTGACCATTTCATCCCTTTTGACAATTCATTTGAGCTTCCTTTCAACAAGCCTCTTATTAATACTTTTACTTAAACAACCTTTCTTATGACCTGGACCCCCTCATATGAGGAACATGTAGCTTATCTTTTATATTTCCTCTGTAAATTTCTTTTGTATAGCATCGATCAAAGTTACCAAGGAGAACCTGAAATTGGCTAAGGCATTAGCCTCTGGTCAAAGGTATAATCTTAGTTGTCTCATTTTATTAAACATCTATAGGAGCATCAACTTGTTCCTGACTAGCCCCGAGGAGTTTTCTTTCTCCCACCTCAGGGGCCCCATATGGGTTGTCCATCTTTAGCTGATGGCCTACTTCCCTAACCTTTGCAACATTCTTGAGACCGATAGGAACCTTCTTGCCTACAGTCAATATTTGAGGGATGGGTCAGTAGAAGAACTTACTTACCGATAAGTGGTTGAATTTTTCTACTCCTCTCAAAAAGTTCCCAATTCTTTCTTCTATACACTTAAACTAACTCCACATGGGCCATTTTGGGCTTAATTCACTTAATCCAACAGTAATTCTCCTCCCTCATATCCACTTGTTCTAGAGTGGGTCGATTCTTGGGCTAGAGCTCTCAACGCTCGTGACTTATTTGTCAACACCTCTTTTGATTCTAAGAGAGGAGTTGAAGTATATTCTCCCTAACTCTGCTCTCAAAAATTTGGTATTCCTCATGAGTATCCCTATTATACCATGTTTTCTCTCAACAGTCTCTCCTCCAACCGATTTGTTATTTAAAGACCTAATTCTCTTAACTTAGGGATCTAGAAATTATAGACCTTTAACCTAGGCCAGGTGTAACCACTAGGTTTAGGACTTGGTGGGAAAGGTTTTTTGCATAGACCATGGTCGAGGATTTTAGTGATGTATGGTCTATGATGCATTTTTCAACAACACAAGTGACTGACCATCCTCCATCTCTGTAGGGGAAAAGCCTGAGACTTCCTCAAGGTATGTACTTATAACAAATTTATAAATTTGAAAAGTTTTATAAAATAAAGTATCACACACTACCTCACTTTATAGATGAGTGTACAAAGCCCAACAAAGAATAAAATCCTGAACGTTAGCCGAGGCCACCTTTACCTGAGATCGACAGGTGGCCACATTTAAGGACCATGTAAATAAAAAACTCAAAGTCGAGGGAAAAATAATCGACCCTAATTCTACCAGACCATTAGTTTCTAATAAAGCTCCCTCTGATTAAATTTCCAAAACTTCTAACTGCCCCCTTTGGAGTGGCAAGCTCCATACTTGAGAGAATAAAATACCCTTCTAATCCTATGACTTTCACTAGTTTTTATACAATACAGTACCCCTCCTCCATGCCACAACACTTCAAATGGCCAATAATCATCAGAATACTCGGCTTAGGTCAAGGTAGAATATCTATACCTTTGTACTTCGGTCATTTTTCTTAGAATTTTACTAACTCTTTATTGTTCTTATAGTTGTTTTTCCCAGGCCTATCAGCGAGGTCACCTTGTCCATCAATAGGGGTCTAGAGACTGAGATCTTATAGTAACCCCAAGAAAGTTAAACTAGGAATAGGTATTTTACTTTCTTATTCTTTTCCCATAATGGTTTTCTTTTACTAAGTGTTTCTAGTCCTTAGAAAAATAAACTTAGCCTGAAGTCTGGTGGTACATCTTTTACCACCGTCAGCCCTCTTGCTTTCACTGAGCAGTTTTTGGATTGAATGGTGATCCACCTCTTCCTGGATCGCATTTAAAAGAAAAAACAAAAAAGAAAAAGTAGAAAACTATAGTCATCTGTCCATTCAATCGAAATTGATATTTCATGGAATCGGCATTTATGTGTCACGCACGTTCGATCATCAACAACCTCAAAACACGTGTTGCAATCAACTAAGGGTGACTCCAAGTGAAAGGCCTCAAAAAGTCAGTCCAAATTCGAGACTTCAAAGGGGAAATTGAAGTCAGACTAGGAGTATGTCTAAGGCTAAGGAACCTTCTCTCCAAGAAGACTCTTCTTTCCTTTCGATGAGGAGCCTCTCCAAACAATCCCAGTAGCTGGAACTAGAAGAGCCTGCTCACATTGATTTGATTTAGGAGCAAGACTTGCAAGATATTACTGAGAGCTCCAAACTCAAGGCTTCTCCAACAAATACTTCTCTAGCTAAGGCATCTCCCTCCAAGG
Organism: Codiaeum variegatum; assembly: GCA_948294925.1. Classification (NCBI taxonomy): domain Eukaryota; kingdom Viridiplantae; phylum Streptophyta; class Magnoliopsida; order Malpighiales; family Euphorbiaceae; genus Codiaeum; species Codiaeum variegatum. The sequence goes on from CAOJBK013204776.1 coordinate 14,775, forward strand.
TTTCATTCATAGTTGCTTCAGTCGAGGTAATATTTTGTGTTTATTGCTGAGTATTTCCCCTTGATCAGAACTGTGTACTAACCCTCTCCTTCTACAGGATGAAGATTTAGAGGTCCTTGATGGCTTCTTCACTGACTTGGGGTCTAAAGATGTTAATCATGCTTCTAAGGCCTAAGTCTAGTCATTTATTCCCCCAGCCCCAGCCCCAACGATCAGATCGAAGAGATAGAAAAGTACAAGAAGTTTCTCTCGACGATGACGAGTAAGGGCTAATGGTGCTACTTGAGGATGCTTCCTATAAATAAGCACATGAAAGCCTTCATTTTCTATCTCACCATGACATAGAGGCACATGCCTCCATTGGTTAAAAGGCCTTCATTGACAAATTTCTAGAGAAAATGGCCTAGATGGTCTCTGATTACAACATTATAGAGACCTGACAAATGTAACTCTCAAATTCCAAGGCCATACCTACCCATGCATCAAACCAACCTTAAATTTATACAAGAATGTAGCAAGGCTCACATCGATGGGACCAAAGTTATCGAGAAGGAGATGGATCCCATTATTAAGACCGTGAAGGGGATGAAGAGGCAACATGCATCAAAAAGAGATGAACTAGCAAAACTCCATAAGAAGAACTCCAAGGCTATGAACAATGCAAAAAGGATAAGAAAGGATGGTGAAGACACCAAGATTTGCATCAAGGATGCTATCGAGAAAGTGGCTACACTAAAAAAGGAAGTGGAGAAAGATAAGGCTGCAGGGGAGACCATGAAGCAAGTCCTGGACTAGCTCTTAATGATCCTTAGCTAGGTCTTATAGTTTTATTTCTTATAACCCATAAACAAGTCCCTAATGGGAAATAATCTAATTTTTTCGGCCACAGGGATGATTGTTAATTTTATGTTCTGTGAATTTATGAAATTTGAGTGCATGTTTGCTTGGATGCCTCTATATATTTTGCCTTTACTACTTTGAATGGGATGTTTCTTTTATTTATAAAATATATACTATCATCCAAGTCTAGCTGATATTTACATGTTTAACATAAGGCTTTAGCTGAATTAATAATCAAAATGGCTTTGAAATAAAAGAAACAAAGTTCAAATTGATAATATAAAGTCAGTTGTACATATTAAGCTCTGATTAATATTACTTAATCAGCCTTGCAAAGGTGAAAACTCAATTTAAATGCTCACTGACCTTCACGAACTGTGACCAATCAGCAAGATACCATAACAATGGTTTATATAACTTTAGGTACTTGCCATTAATGGATCATCCTTGGGTTATTTCATGCTCACTCGAGAGCTTGTAAGCACCATTTCTTATAATTTCCTTAATCTCAAATGGTCCTTCCCAGTTTGTCGACCACTTTCCTAAATCAGTTTTTTCTCTCCGAATGGTTGGATAACGTTTCACACCAAATTGCCAACTCTAAATGCCTTAGGTCAAACACACTTGTTGTATGCCCTTTCAACTCTTTTCTTCTAAGGTTGCTATCCTTACATAATCTAACTTATCCAGCTCCCTGTATATGGCTTCTTCATACTCGCCTGGAGTGAGTTGATCTTGGTTCCTCCTCCTGGTGGACTTAACTATATGCTCAGCAGGAATTATGGCATAATGTCCATAGGCAAATTTGAATGGGATGGAACTCATTGTTGTTTTGATACTTGTTCTGATAGCCCAAAGAGTGTCTCCTAGAAATTCATGCCATTTCTAAGGATTCCTATCCATCATTTTCTGAATGATCACCTTATTGGCAGGCCCAACTTACCTATTTGCTTGAGCATTATAGGGGGTTGAGTGTAGCAGTCTTATCCTATATTCATTGCAAAAAAAATTTTATTGCTTCTCCAGTGAACATTGTCCCTTGGTTAGTTGTGATAGTCTGAGTCAGGCAGGTACGAATAATAATGTACTCTTTAATAAACCTAATCATTGCCTTCTGTGTGACATTCCTCAAGGGGACAGCTTTAACCCATTTAGAAAAATAATTTATAACTACTAAGATGAAACAATGATTCTAGGAAGATGGGGGATGAATCTTTTCTATAATATCTATAACCCATCCTCTGAAGGGTTAAGGCTTGAAGATTGAACAAAGTTCTACTCCTGGTGATATTTGAATAGGACCATGTTTATGATAAGCTTCACAAGCCCCTTCCATAATCCATGCAATCCTTTTCCATTTTTTTACCACCAGTAGCCATGTTGTTGTAACAAGTGCCTCATCAATCTTCCTGCCTAGTGAGCTCCTACCTCTCCTTCATGGACGTCAACCATGACTAGCATTACTTCTTTGGGGCTAAGGCAAAGTAAAAGCTAGTCTTTATATTTTCTATATAGAATCCCTTCTTCATGCCAAAAGTTTGGAGTAAGAAGTCTAGTTTGATGGTCAACATTTATGGAGGGATTTTGTAAGAATTCCACTAAAGGTTTTCTCCAATCTTGTGTTACATCTATAGTGAATACCTTTGCTTTCTTTTCCACTTGTTCTTGAAGTTGGACAATTCCTTTTGAGCACAATACTGAGATTGGCTTATATTCCAAAGGGGTTTCCCTAAACCACTGGAGATAGTCTGATGCCCCCAATACCAGCTTGTTTGCCTCTTCATTAGAAGCCTTGGTAGAATGTTCCAAGAAAATATGCTCAAAGGCCTCCAATAGATGCATTCATTTCTTACAATAAGTTAGAGAACTGGTGCCTCACATTAGTATTCTCATGTTAGCTTATTGATTTCCAATAGTGAGTCACCCCTTATATCTACAGACTATGCCCCCAGCTCAGCTAAAATTTCCAACCCTATGATTAGTGCTTCATATTCTTCCTTATTACTATAGTAAGGAAATCTAAGAACAAACCTAAGTTTTATGGTGATGCCCCCTGGTGAAGTTAATACAATTTTTGCCTCTGTCGATGTGGCTATTTTTGACCCATTAAACCATAATTCCCATATAGACCCCAGAGATATGCAATTCACTTCCTCTTCTGGGATATCTTTACGGGTGTGGTGAGCTAAAAAATTAACTAAGGCTTAATCCTTTATTACTTTCAATGGGACAAACTGAAGATGGAACTCTGAGAGCTTTATTGCCCATTTCCCAATCATGTTTCTTAGATAGGATCTCAATAAAATCTAATTCTTCACATCGGTTTGGCTTATAACTAGAACTACCACCAGAAGTAAGTAGTACCTCAACTTAGTATAAGAAAAGTATAAGGAAAACCCTAGCTTCTCAATCGGGGTATACCTTATCTCTATATCAGTTAAGCTCCTTCTAATATAGTAGATAACCCTTTTATATCCCCCTTGATCTTGGGCTAACATGCTCCCAATTGTATCATCTGAAGCTAATATATACAACACTAGGGGCTCCTTAGACTTAGGAGGAGTCATCACAGGTGGCTTAGTCAAATAAGCCTTAATTTCATCAAACACTACTTGATGTTCCTTTATCCATATGAACTCCTTATTTCCTTTCAGTAATGGCATCCAAGGCTGAAGTTTCCCAGCTGTGTTAGCGATGAATCTCCCCAGAAAGTTAATTTTCCCAATCAGCCTTTGGAGTTCTTTCTTGGTCTTTAGGAAAGTTCCTTTAAGATTTCCTTAGCTTGTTCTTATCAATTTCTACTCCTCATTGATGAACTAGGAGTCCTAAGAAATTGCCAGTTGATATCCCGAAGGCATATATAAGGAGATTCATCTTGAATTGATATTGTCTCATCTTTTCAAAAGACTGCCTTAAGTCAGCCAAGTGTTATTCCTCTTGCTGAGACCGAACCACCAGATTATCTATATATACCTCCATGAACTTCCTAGAAAATCATGGAAGATAGCATCCATTGCTCTCTAATATATATCCCAAGCATTCTTCAAGATAAAAGGCATCACAACCCATTCATAAGCTCCATCTAGTTTAGGATACCTAAAGGTTGTTTTGCTCACATCTTCCTCGAATGGATCTTGACTTTCATCTTCATAAGTACACTCCACAGAGCAAATGTGGTCCCAAAATAGATTATGGAACTTTAAGATCACCTCCTTTTGTCTTTTGGAGATCTTATCCATAAATCACTATGAAGATGATGCTCATTCTATTGCTTGAACTATCTTTGGCTAAGACATTTGTTCAACCAGCATAAATTTCCTATTGAGCCCCTTTTTAGGTGAGAAAAATAATGTCTTGGCTTCATCATCATAATAAACTACATTTGAAAAGTGCACCTCTTGCCCAAAGGGGTTAGGAACTACATGAATAATCTCTATATAATCCTGCCAAAATATAATCATGCACGCTCGAAGGAATGTAGAAATTTGAATGGATCCAATCCCTTCTAAGTAAGAGATTGATATTAAATTGAGCATCGACCACAACAACCCATAGGCCGAGTTTCCTTGCCGACTTTGAGTTGAATAACTATAAATTCTTGTAGCAGTGTCTCACCCCCTACAAAGTTGTTCAGGTAAAGCTCTGTCCTTTCAAGATCTTGAGAAGTTAATCCCCATTTCTTGAAATTTTTTAATGGAAATATATTGACCCCAAATCCATTATCAAGCATCACCCTATTTTTTAGGATCCCATTTACTTTAGCCTTGATATAGAGAGGCCGAATATGATTCACCAAACATCTTTGGGGCTCTTCCATAATTATGAATGACGGTTGCTTTGTGCCTTTCTCATCCACCTCAGCCTCTAAAACATTGACATCCAATGTAGCTTATTGATCTGGCTTTGCTTGGAAGTCCTTTGGTAGCATTGTTACCATCACTAGGTCTACTTTTGCCCTCTGGATTGGGGTTATGTTTACCATATTGATGCTCAATTTCTTGATCGACATAAGCTCTGAATCCTTAGCTTCTTTTATGGTTGATCTTGAATCCCTGGGCTATCTATATTTCAACCAAACTTCATGTTTTACCCTATTGATATTTACTATGGCAGGTTCTTCCCGATATTTTGCCTCTTGAGGCTTCTCATCCCGAGGCTTCTTTGGTGCCCAACACTTAGCCCTTTATTCCTTAAGACACCTTTCATCATATTTCTCCCTTTTGTTAGCATCTCTAAACAACCTCTCATCTCTAATGGCCAATTTTTGATGTACTTTATCATGGGCCACCTTGTTCTTTCCTTTCATCTCTACCCTTCAATTAGCCTCTTACCTTTCTTTCTCCCCTAGAATTTATCTTCTCGGTCACAAGCTTTAAGTCACCTTTTCCATAAGTCCTCCCTCTTTTTGGGGTTAGTTTTAGCTGTAACTTGGAGTCTTTCCTTCTACTGTTATCTTTGCAGCTGCCTCTTTTGGGTATGGGTTAGAGTCGACCTTTGGCTTCTTTTATTATAGATGATTTTAGAGAAGACACTGCTCGAGCTAGAGGCTTGAGAATTGGGTTGGTTTTGCTCCCATTTCTCCACTTACTTTGAGTGAGGCCCCATCTGAGCCCGCGGTCCACTAGCGTACCTTGAGTTTCTAGCCTCAAGAAAACTGACCGTGTGGCGTTGGATTACTCATGTCATTGGGGTTTCGAAAAGACCCTCCTGAGGAGAACTCATTATAAGTCTATTGGCTTTACATGTGAATTTATGAGTCACCACTTAATCTTTATAAAAAGTTAATTTTTAGGATGATCAAGAAAATCAAATAACTCCATTTTTAGAAAAATCTAACATTATGCCCAATTTTAAAGAAAAGGAGAGCAACGAACCAAAGGTGGATCCAGGGACTGGTGATTGATAAAAACATTTTATTTTAGAAAATTGATTCATTTTTCTAAACAATTTTGGCTTAAAATCTATATGGTTTTGGTTAAAAAAGATTTATGTGTATGCATGACATACCTTTATGATGCATGAATAAATATAGCATTATAAAGTGATGCATGGACATGTATCATTTTATGAATGACAGTTATAATGGAAAAGTGATAAAGAATGATAAAAATGAAAAAATAGGGTTCCTCCCTCTAGTCTGAAGGGGTACTAGAGAAGGCAAACATCCCCAAAAGTAGATTTAAGGAATAAACCAATAAATAAATAAATTACATCTAAAAATAACCAAACAAAAGGGGATCCTTTCTCAAGTTTGAAGGATTTGGGAAAGTCACACATTCCCCAATTATGGATTATATAGAACAAGTATAAAATAATGAAAATAAAGCGATTTACAATCTAAATGAAAAAAATACATAGAGAAAATAACAAAAATAAATAAAAGGAAGAAATAGGAAGAAAAACACACATTTTTGGAGTTGCAGCCTTAGAACAGCTTATCGGCGTATCCCTTTGAATGGGAATCAAACCCCACGTCATTCTCCTTTCTTGCAAAGGATGGGGTCGTTATGAGAAACAATGGGTTGGTGGTTGTGTATTCATACTAATTCATTTTAATTTGTAACAAAATTAGCCAAAAAAGTTATTAACCAATTTAGAATTTGATTAATAAAAAATGAATTTTAATAATTGTGAAATCGCCTAAGTCAATTTTTAGAGATTTTAATTTAGAACCAAATTATTATACCATTTATATATACTACCTTTGGCTTTTGGGATTTCAAAACTGGTGCCTAGGAGGGTTTGATACGGTCGGAACTAGTCTCCATTATGTTCGGAGTAGTCTGTTGATGAACTAGACTTGAACTAACTCAAATATGTCAAAATGAATTCTGATCGAATCGAATTATCAGGAGTTTTTAGTCTAGAATTTAGTGTTCAGGGCTATTTGAAAGTAATTTGGTAGAGTTTGGACATTTAAAAGTTCTAAAAAAAAAAAGAGATCCCTAACCGAGTGCTAAAGGGTTAAATTTATAAAAAAATAGACTCGAAAAAGTCAGAAAATGGGCTCACATGCAAGGCAGCTTATGCACATGCCAAGTAGTTGGTGCATGTGCCAGGAAGTTAGCGAACACGCCAGGCACTTAGCGTGTACTCTAAAGGCTTGGCGTGTGCACCAGTGCCTTGGCTCGCATGCCAAGTTCACAGTCCTGGTTCAATTTGATTTAGTTTGATTTTTTTGGTTTCTACATTCATTTGAGGTCCAATTTGAGTACGATTTGGACCTATGGGCTCTTATTAATGAGTAATATTTGATGGTGTAAAAATATGGTTTCAAAGCTTCCCCTCTTAGCAGGTTCATTTTGAGAAAACGAGACTGATAAATGTGAACATATTAAATATGGAAGGCCCATGCATGTGCCTATAAAAAGGACTTAGGAATTTCATTTTCTTCACAACTTCTTCTCTTCCTCTATTTTCTCTCAAAAGATAGCTTCTTATGAAAATACTTTTTGGATGATACTGACTGAAACTGTTCAAGAGGAGGACTTGTCTACACGGGTGCATGCAACATTAGAGGGTGAGACTGAGATCATTACTGATTTTCTTGGTTTTGCCATTGATTTAAGCTATTCCGTTGAGGACCTACTCGACTCTGATGAAAACCTGACTGATCCATCCAATAATATTTTTTGCTCTGATGGTCTATCTGGCCTATCCACTGATGCAACCATTACATTAGACATTTTTACTACCTTCGTGATGGTCTTCCTTCAATGGCTGAAGTGGCACCTTTTACAGAGTTGAATCCTGATCTGTTGCAGGGTAGGCAAGGGCACTGTAGGTGGCATGGCTATCCAGTGGTATTTTTTATACATTTTTTATTGTTTATGCGCTATATTTTTTCGCTCACTTTATTTTTTAATGTACTCTCTTTTTTTATTCTTTTCATTTTTTCAACACTCTATATTTTTTTCTGCACATTTATTTTTCTACTCGCTGGATAAAATAAATGAGAAAAAATGAGAGATAGAAATTTACCTATGGGATGCTAAGCATAACCAGAGAGGTGCTAGGTCCAATCTGTCTGATGTGTTGGGCTTCTTGGATCACTTTCTTGAAATTCACACCCATTTAGCCCCGGCTCATATGTGTGGATGGATGAGTTTAGACATTTCTCGTTCTCCTGACCGAAACCTGATTTTTTCTTTAGCTAAGGGGTGGTGGGAGACCACTAACACTTTTCATTTACTTGTAGGGGAGATGACTATGACTCCTCTTTAATGGTGTTGCTTAATTGGTATGTAGTTCGAGACCACACCTATTGCCTTTGATAGGCAAGTTCATCCCTCCCATCTTTGGTTACTCTTCTTGGGGAGAAGCCTCCTTGTAATTCTAGGGGGATGGTTCCCAAGTCTTGGTTATTTGGGATGGTTGAGAGGATGGATCTGGTATCTTATTCCATTGATCAATGCATTAGGGTATGTCTATTAGCCATTCTTTCGACCCTTTTTTTTGTATAACGAGAAGGGTTAGGTTGATCTGAAGGTGCTAGCTTTGTTAGTCAAACCACTATGATTGGGTTGGTGCTACATTGGCTGCAGCTTATTGAGTGATGGGTGGACTATCGAGGGCTGATGGGATCAGCATCCATGCAACTACGATAGTTTGGAAGGTCACTATTTTCCTTTTCTCTTTTTATTCATTCACTCTTATTTTTGCTAATTGTTGTTTCACTTATGTAGATTTGGGCTTTTGCTTATATCTCAGCTCTTGCCCCCAGTATTGCTGTTAGAAAGGAGGTTCTACTCCTACTGGGGAGGATGTGATGCAGAGAGTCTTGGGTCGGATGCCAAATAGCTTCACTCTTTCTGAATACAAAAATATATTGGCTACAGTGAATGAGGTATACTCTAAAGAGTTTTACCCTTTCTACTGTTGCAAGTTTCGATCTTTATTAGTCTTTTTCACATTATCTGAGCACCGTTCAATTATGGTGTCTTTGCAAATGTAAACCCCTTTACCCTAGGCCTTCCTTATACTGACTAGTAGTTCACCTTGGGTTCCACCGAGGTTATGGAGTTTTACTTGGGCGAGTGGGTTATGCCCCAGTCGACTTCTGAGGAGGCTGTGCCAGCTGATCTACCTTTGATTATGAGAGAGCCCATGGATTATACTCTTTTAGAGTACTGGAGGATCGGGAGGCCCAGGCAGGAATTTATCTTGTAGGTTGGCTCTTATCTGGAGTTTGTTACCACTCAATTGATGAGAAATAGGCTACGCTTCTTTGCTAGACCAGGTCAGGTTTCGGTGGTTTCTACTGTAGCCGCTCTGAGGCATAGGACTTGTGGTCAGGTTGATCACCCCTCTATTCGGGACATGCCAAGTTCCAATTCAGCTTCTTCAGGAATGGGTGCCTCTACATTAGCCATGCCTGCTGGCTCGAGTCAGCCCCGAGGACCATTCCCTTACTTCTTTGATTATATACCTTACACAGGTGCATATGGTGTGATGAGATTTCATTATGCGGGATATGTGTATCCACTTAGAATGGTGCCTCCTGACCTAAATCTCTTACCTCCGACGGTAATCTTCCTTGACTTTCCTTTTGAGATTTTTCTATTTTACGGGAATTTTTATATCTTTTTCTTACAGGTTCCCACCTCAATGCATATCCAGGGCCATGATGCTCATCGGCGAACTCAGTTTTCCTTGAGAACTACTCTATCTACTTTGAGCATTGTTGAGAGCCACCACGTATGGTCAGGAGACATGTCCCTCGGGGCAGTGATGTACCCATGGCCACAGATGATGATGAGATATCAAAGGAGGATGATGTTTAAGATGCATGCTAGTTGACCTGATGTGGCCCCTATTGTGGGCTTCTGTAAAAACTTTGTTTATTATTATTATTTTTTATCTGCACTCTGTTGTGAACATTTGTGAAAAATATTTCTTTTGATCATGGTTTTCCATTTGGAAAAAAATTTTATTCAGAAATTGAATCTTAGAAAAATTTTTGGACAAAAACCATGAAAAATGGAATTGGATCGGGTCGAAACTTGGCTTCGTAAAGGGCCAAGTGGACACTGGGTAGCGCATGCGCCTAGGCACTGGTACACACACTAAGAGGTTGGTGTATGTGCTATTGGCTTGGCATGCCCTCTGGTAGCTTGGCTCGTGCATTCAACCTTCTGAACTCTGTTTTTCACCTCAGTTTTTATGCCACTATATAAGACCGTACGAAACATTCTTTATTCAGAAAATCACATAAAAATTATATTTTTACATAAATATCTATTTCTTTCTAATTTTTCCACAACATGGAATCACACTTTTTCACATGATACGTGAATGGTGTTAGAAATTGAACAAAGTGAACAAAATCAACCTCAAGAAGTATGGGATGAGTGTTTTGCTGATGCGTAGAGGCATAAAAATCGATTGGAACTTTATGAATGCCTGTATCAGATTTTGGGATATGGTAGATTATGTTTTCTGATTCGGAGCTAGTGTGGAAGAGATGTGTCCAACTTTTGAGGAGTTTTCTTCTTTGTTCGATTCTGATCCCGAGCCTGATCTAGTTGTTCGAGTTGAAAAGGTTGGCTATTTTAACTCTTTCATGAGGCTTCTGGATTTGAGCATTGAGGTTGCTTCTGGTATAGTGAAAGATGATTATGTGGACCTACTTGTCGTGGCTAATATGTTTTGGGAGAATTCTGATGACCTTGTTTGGTTTACAAAAAGGATGAAAGCTTATGCATTTGTGTTAACAATCGGCTATATTTTTATGGGCCCAGTTGGATGGGGTGATGCAAGGGTTGTTGAGCTAATACCCTAGATGGGTGAAGGGAAATTGATTGCAGGTATGATTTTGGCTGAGATACTGGTGAGCCTTGATCATCATTGCAGCTCGAGGGAACCTTGGACCATTTGTCCCATTCTTCTTCAAGTATTTTAGACCTTTTCAATGCTTATCTATTTTAGGGTTTATGAGCCTATTTTTTGAGTTTCATGCTTCCTGTCAGATTTGGCTAAGAGATCATTTTAAGATTGGTCCTGGTCTTGAGTCACCAAATTATCTTGCTGCATGGAATAGAACTAGTAGGATTGTTATTTGTTTTCCTACAGAAAAGGACCGAATTAGCTAGCTGATGGAATTGAATCCTTATAATTTTCACTAGAGACCTGATTGGTATAAGATTAAATAGTTCATGCCAAGGAGATAAGGGTTCAAACATGTGTATCTTCTAGGTTTAAAAGAGGTGACATGGTATCAAGCTACCAGAGTTCTTTGTCAAACAGGACTTGATTAGGACATATGGTCCCCTTTTTAAGGTAACCACTGTGAATACTCAAATAGCTAGAGCAATTCTTTCACGGTGGATTCAAGACTTCGAGAGGGCAATATTGATTCCTGGTAATGATTATGGTAAGCTCCTAGAGTATAAAGATTGGTGGATTGACACATGTTGGAACAAGGAGAAAGAGAAGCGTTATGCTATCTTGACTGACATTAAGAAGTGAGTTTGAGTCTAGATCAGGTTTATTTTTTTAGAATAAAACTTTTTGTTTTTTTTTTGTTTTATATCTCATACACTTTATTTTGGATGTTTTAAAAGATGAATAAGACCTCAGTAAAACACATTTTATTTTTTATTAAGCTCTTATTTTTTCCTAAACCGCCCTTTTGCATTTTCAACTTAGTGAGCTATCTTTATTATTGCCTCGATCGCCTTTTCGGTTTTCAGTCTAGCATGTCATACCCTAACTTTTGCCTAAGCTACCCACTTGGGTTTTCAGCTTAGCGAATTTCATTATTTTTTATTTTATTTATTTGCTTATTTTACTCTTGCATGCAATGTTAAAGAGCCCGATGATATAAAAAATTGAATTTTATTGAATACTTTGGACCGTGCCTGCAAAGGCTGCCTATGTATATCCTTATAATAGATTTTAAAAGATGAGTACATGGTAATATTTTAGAGAATCAAGTCCATGTAGTTCTTATTACTGATATGTGATGCCAGATGTATGCTCATGCAATAAAAAAACTAGATGTAGTATTTCTTGAGTTGATCGAGATTGGTAGGGTGACTAAATTAATTACCGTCGATATCCATCAGGATGACGCCTCCACTTGACATGATCTTTTTGATGATGTAAGGTCCACTCCAAGAAGGTCTGAATTTCCCTTGAGGATCTTGTACAAGTTGTCTGATTTCTTTCAAGATAAGGTCACCTCCTTTGAGTTTGTAGTCCTTGGCCCTTTTGTTGAAATTCCTTATAGCTCAAATGATAGTTCTAAGCCTAATGAAGAGCTTTTAACCTTTCCTCATTGATCATGTTGACTTAGTCGTAATAGGCCTATTTCCACTCAAGTTCAGATATCTGGGCTTCTTGGAGAACCTTTGCAAATTAGATCTCTAACTCTATGGGTAAGATTGCTTCCATTCCATAGACCAATGAGTAAGGAATTTCCTTAGTAGCTAACTTGAGTGTAGGTCTATACACAAGGAAGGCATTTAGTAAGTGTAGATGCTAACCTTTGTGATTGTCAATCATCTTTTGAAGGATGTTCTTGAGCACAATGATAGTAGCCTTAACCGCTTCATTAGTCTGTGGCCTATAAGGAGAAGACCGATGATATTATATCTTTTCCTTTTTCAACAGGATAACTACCTATTTTTGGAAGTGGGAACCATTGTCTGAAATGATTTCGTGCAGAACACTATACCTTATGATGATGTTTGTTTTGATAAATTGTGCCACTCGTTTTGAGTGTGGAACTTGATAAGGTGTAACCTCAACCCATTTAGTGAAGTAATCAATTAAAGGATGAAATATGAGTCGTGCAGCAGAAGCTAATAAAAAGGTTTTATTTAGATCAAAAATTTGATAAGACTCAGTTTTTTTTTTATTTTCAAAACTTTTTACAAAATCATTTACCAAGCCAAAACTCTTTTAGCTTGGTAGGTTTAATTATTTATTAAACTCTTTAATAAATTCCTAAACCTAGGTTTGGACCCATATTCATATCAAGGATATTTAACCAATTATTGTGCAAAACACAATAGCAATAAAGAAGGGATATAATGTATTAAATATCTCAATTCCCTACTTCATTTA
>CAOJBK013205536.1:0-10560 GCA_948294925.1 Codiaeum variegatum
GCTCAAACCACAAAATGGGTTTGCTAGTAATGGTAATGATGTGTTAAGATCTTCCATGGGCAAGATTGACATTGTGGTGCCAAATTTTTTCAGTGAGAGTGAATTTGCACTGCAGTTCCAGAAAGGTGTGGAGGAAGCTAATAGGTTTCTTCCTAAGGGCAATCAACTGCTTGTTGATTTGGAGGCTAATGTACTAAATCCAGTGTTGAAGGAAAACAGTACGAAGGTGGCCGTGAAGTCAGAGAAGGAAGAGAGGGAGTATTTGCCTAATTTAATTAGTGGAAAGAAGAATCATGACCGAGAAGATGAAGATTTTCTGGAAGAAAGGAGTAATAAACAGTCAGCAGTTTATGTAGATGAAACCGAGCTAGCAGAGATGTTTGATAAGGTTTTAGTATGTACTGATGATGGGTGTCGACCTCCTGAGTGTATGCTCAATGAAACTTCACAGAGTGAATCGAGCAAGAGTTTGACTCAAAATGGACAAACAAATGGATCTTATTCTAACGGCAGCAAGGCTCGGGCTAAGAGACAAGGAAATAAGAATGAAGTGGTTGATTTGAGGACCCTTCTGATTCTATGTGCACAAGCTTTATCTGCTGATGACAGAAGGACTGCTAATGAACTACTCAAACAGATTAGACAGCATTCATCACCTTTTGGTGATGGATCTCAACGATTGGCTCATTGCTTTGCTAATGGCCTCGAAGCACGTTTGGCTGGCACAGGAACTCAGATCTATACTGCCCTGTCTTCTGAAAAAGCTTCAGCTGCAGATATGTTGAAAGCTTATCAAGTTTATTTCTCTGCCTGTCCATTTAAGAAGATGGCGATCATCTTTGCAAACCATAATATTTTGGCAGCATCTGAGAAAGCAACAACAATTCATATAATAGACTTTGGTATATTATATGGGTTCCAGTGGCCTGCACTCATTTACCGCCTCTCAAAAAGAGCTGGTGGACCTCCCAAGCTTCGTATTACAGGGATAGAGCTTCCTCAAAGTGGTTTCCGTCCAGCAGAGAGAGTTCAGGAGACTGGCCGCCGCTTGGCAAAGTATTGTGAGCGGCATAATGTTCCATTTGAGTACATTGCCATTGCAAAGAAATGGGAAACCATCCAAATTGACGACCTCAAAATTACTGATGGTGAGTTCGTTGCTGTGAATTGCTTGTTCCGGTTCAAGAACCTGCTTGATGAGACAGTTGTTGTTAACAGTCCAAGGAATACAGTCCAAAACTTAATCAGAAAGATAAATCCAGATATATTTATCGATGCCATTGTGAATGGATCCTATAATGCACCCTTTTTTGTCACAAGGTTCAGGGAGGCACTTTTCCACTTCTCAGCATTATTTGATATGTTTGATACTAACATGTCTTGTGATGATCAGATGAGGTTTAAGTTTGAGAAAGAATTCTATGGTCGAGAAGCATTGAATGTTGTGGCGTGTGAGGGCTCAGAAAGGGTTGAAAGACCTGAGACATACAAGCAATGGCAAATTCGAAACATGAGAGCTGGATTGAAGCAACTTCCTTTGGACCCTCAAGTAATGAAGAAACTGAAGTGTAAGGTGAAGTCAGGTTATCATGAGGATTTTGTAGTAGATCAAGATGGCCACTGGATGTTGCAGGGATGGAAGGGACGGATTCTCTATGCATCATCTGCTTGGGTTCCTGCATAAAGACATCCTCCCTTGTTTCTTACGGCATGCTTCTACCAGTAGGCAGGCAGCAGTATTTTATTAGTCTAAGCTGCCTATGATGTAGAGAAGGTTAGAATTGAATATTGTAGTTGTATTTGATTACCGACGAATATCCTTTTTATTTGATAACTCGAGTAGATGTTGTATTTTATCTTTCTTAATCCCTTTGCTTCTGAATCCACTATTGTTAATGTAATAAGTTTCTGTTATTTAGGGATTTATTTCACTGAATGGTATATTCTTCATTAGTAAAAGCTTATGTGCTTTCTGCAGAATTTCAGTTCTCCCTTTCTAGTTTATGCAGTTGGCTTCTTGACACTTTGTTAAGAAAGTATGGGGTGTCATAAGGATTGAACGCTGACGGCAGTCTTAGCACTGCTGATCTGATTAAGCTTCAAAGGTTGAGTGTCTTGGACATTCTAGATTATGCATTTTGGTTTACAATTTGAAGCACTGTATCTTTAATTTCTGCATTTCATATGCTTCATTCTGATTCAGTGTTTGCAGGATTTTATCTTTTGAAGACCTGTTGGTTGGTTCTGATTCTTAGAGATTTATACTTGTAGGGATCTTCCTTTTATGGAGTTTTGATCTTTTTATTTGGTTTGTTCATTTCTACATCAAGGCATAGTCCAAGTTAATTGCATATATGAATAGATTCAGGTTCCATTTCTCCACTAAAAAAACACTATCATCTGTTGCTTATCAGAGAAAAAAATTCATTTTCTTTTTCTTCATTCTCTTGAGAATGGTTTTCCATGGCATATTCTTAGCCATTAACTAAAGGATCTGTACTACTTTCACAATAAATAAATTAATTAATAAAAATAAAATAAGATAAGATAAGGTAAAATAATAAATAAAGAATCTGCAGTGGCTATGTTGTAGAATTTCAGTTTATCAATAAGGATTGCTATTTGTTGAATGGCAACTTGGCGGGTAAGGGCCGCGTTACGCCCAACCCGGCCCCGTCTCGTAATCCGAACTAGTCTCATAATTCGTTGGATTTTTTTTTATTTCGTAATCTGTCCCGCCTCATGCTTTTCCGCCCTGCCCTAAATAAAAATTTTTGTATAATAAAATAATTAAAAAATACTATATATAAAATTGGATCTGGTCGGGTCGGATTAGGGAACGGGACGGACAAAAATTCAGTCCCAACCCGTTTTGATATTTTTTTATACCGAATAAATCCAAATCCATCTCACAATCCGATAAATTATTAAAAAATAGTTCGGATTGGAAAAGAATTACCATCCCTACTTGAAAAGCTACAGTAAGCTTTGTAAAATTCATCATGAGCTTTTGAAAATTTACCAAAATTTTTTTTCTTTTATTAATATGCCACGGTTGTACTTTTCCTTTAAAAAAAATATCTTATAGCATTTGGAGAAAATTTTGAATTTTTCAATTTGGATCTATTCTTCAAGCATTTGCTGCTGGATATTGCGCTCCTCTGTTGAAAAAAACCAAAAGAAAAAGTGAAAATTGTCAACTCTCCAATTAATTCATGTAAGACTAATAAAGTTATCTAAAATTTTTATTAATGTCAATGTCTAAAGTTACAAGTAATAATAAAGTTTATATCTTTTATGTTAATTATTGGGTTGTAGGTAGCCAACCAACCAACCAACTAGTCCAAAGCAAGTTCAAATTAAAACATAGACCAAGTTAAAAACCAAGTCAAACTCTTATTGAATGCCCTGCATATAGTTTTGTACTTGATTGAAATATAGGTATAGTTTCAATGTATTAGTAATAGTGGGGAACATTGACACATAATTTATCATGGGAAATAATTATTTACTAGTAAATAAGAAAAAAAACATAGAAAAGGCCAAATCCAAGGTTGCTGCCTTTCTTTGAAGATTGAAAAGGAAAAGAAAAATAATGGAAAGATGACAAGAAGATAAAGTTTGATTGATTTAGAATTTAGAAACTTACTAAAAGACATAATGGAATCAGTTTAATTAATAGCATAGGTTTTATTTGGGGTTTGGTTTTTCTACTAAGAGTTTACTTCAAGGTGGTCTTAGTCAAAAGATTGCCTTATAAAAAGGGCCAAAGGGGTCCAATAAAGACCAACCAAAATCTCCACACCTTATCTCTATACATAAGCCGAAGATAATAATAAATAAGGTGGAAAGGTCCATTGAGGGCCATGCAAATGCAATCTCAACTTTCCTGGAAGTTACCGAGACTTCTAGAGACAATATTATTTTTTAAGGATTTTTTTTGACCTGAAATAGAAATACATTGACATAGAATTTAGTTTAATTCTGATACCGCTTAACATTGGCCTAATTCGGTCCCAACTATCTACTCAGAATCTGGTCGAATCTTAGAGCATCCTGGTTCTACCCATAGGGAAGTGTAATGGTCCCATCCGAGCCTGATGAAAGGTCACAGACAGGATAGGAAAACGTCTCGTCAACCAATCGAAGACACCTATCTCCGAACTCGAGGCACCTAATTAAGCACTCTTTGAGTTTCGAAACCTTCGAGTGCTAATGCTCTAAGGGGACAATTGATACTGCTCAACATTGGCTTAATTCGGCCCCAACTATTTGCTCAGAATCTGGCCGAATCTTAGAGCACCCTAATTCTACCCGAACCCCAGGCACTCAACAGGATTTGTCCTATGTGGCCTTCGGTGGTTCGGGTCCACAGAAGACAGGTGTCGCTGGCCCCATGTAAAGGTACACTGCAAGGTACCTAGAGCAGAAACGTGTCCCCTTCAACAGGGTTTTCACCCTATAAATACCATGCTCAACAACCCATACAAGGTAATGTTCACAGGCAAAGCAAAACTCTAAACTAAGATCCATTCTTGAGAGTTTTTCCACTTCAATCTATTTCTGACTTGAGCGGCGGAGAGTTATCGTTGGATACCACGTCTGGCCAAGCCTGACCATTGTCTTCTCTGTGCAGGCTATTCCAACTCAGCTAGGGTGATCAGAATCCAGTAGTGTGACAAACCCACACGCATCATTTGGCGCCGTTTGTGGGAAACGATATAGAAGCTTCTTCCCAGAATGTTTCCAAGCCTGCATAATAGTTAAAGCTCTCGCAATGGAGCCAACCCATGATGAAACCCACATAGTGGAGAATAGTCCTCCTCCCACTAATACAAACCCAGCAGTAAACACACCAAAATCCAGCAACAGCTTTGACTAATCTAGCTACTTCCTTGCAAACCCTCCAAAGTTTCATGGGACAACCTCAGATACCAAGCCCTTCCACTCCAGCTTCACAGCCCACACAATCTCAAGCAATGCCAGATTTGGTAGCCGCGTTGCAAAATCTGATTACTAACCTTGTTCCCTTACTTCCATCACTTAACCCACTAGCTAAGATTGATAACAACCCTCCTGTGGCGAACAAAGGACTGAATATCAATGCCCCCATTGACGCAGCAGGAGTCCTACCAAATAGGCCTACAAAAGAAAGGGACAAGAGTAGATCAATGCCAGAAGTGCCAGTTAGGGAAGAGAGGGTCGAGGAGAGAAGTGGAAGGCAGTAAGTAGATGAGAGAGAGGCAGTAGGAGATAGGTTTGCTGCCAGTAGAAGAGAAGAGGATCATAGAAGCCGGTCCCATAGGGGTTCAGAGCGAAGACATGAACATGCAAGTGGGCATGGAAACCCCAGGAGAGAAGATCAAGAAGTCTCGAGCCACCATGGGTCTAGAGTGAAACTAAGAGAAAAGGTCAGGAGATACGTGGAGGAAATGGTGGGCTCCAAGCTAGACAAAAGGAGAAACTTTTCCCTTCACCTCAGATCTCCATTTTGCAGGAGCATAGAAGAGTTTCAAATGCCTGAAAAGTTCAAGCAGCCTCGGATAGACAAGTATGATGGCAACCAAGATCCTGAAGCACATATCTTGGAATACAAACATTTAGTGGAGATACAAACCTCCAAAGATGAAGCACTTTGCTGGGCTTTCAGAGGTGCCTTGGGAGGGGCCGCGGTGAAATGGTATGATAGTTTGCCAGAGGGTAGCATAGATTCATTTTGGAGTCTAGTGAACTTGTTCGTCAATAGATTTTCAGCTAGCATCCCTATACCAACACCAACCCGAGCTTTGGAGTAGGGTTCGGACGAGTCCCTCAGAGACTTCATTACTCGTTTTAATAGAGAGACATTAAAGGTGTTGGATATCGACGAACCTTGAGCAATTGAAGCCTTGCAGAAGTGCACTAGCCATCAGGACTACTTCAAAGCTTTGGTCCGGAGTTCGCCCAGGGCCTTAAATGAGGCCTTGACAATCGCAGAAGAATATATTAAGCAAGATGATGCTTTTAGGGAGAGAAGGTTTTTCAAGAGAAGAAAGCTAGAAGAGGGAAGGTCGTCCCATAAGAGAGCTAAGAAAGAGGAGTTAACAACAAAAGGTGGAGGAATCCTTAACAGGCAGAATCCCCACCTGAGGCATATTGAATCACCTAGAAGGGAGAGGTTTGATCCCTCCAAACTCACACCACTGAATGCCAAACCCGAGGTGGTTTTTATAGGCTTTCAGGATAAGGATATTTGGAAGATACCCAGGCCCATCATGAAGGATCTAGCCAAACGAGATAGATCTATATGGTGTAAATTTCACAACATTTATGGGCATACAACTGAAAATTGTCGCTCACTCCTGATGGAGATTGAAAGGCTCATAAAACAAGGATACCTCAACAGCTACATTAAGAGGACTGATAGAGCAGGGTCAGCGAACCCACCGCAGGTAGTGCCAATCGAAGAAGGAGTGGCCGGAGACATTTTATGCCTTACAGGAGGCCTAGAGGAAGTCCCTCTCAGTCGAAGGAAGGAGAAGGAAATGGTCCAAGCTCACGATCCATCGAAGTTTGTTTATTTCAATGGCTCGAAGTAGCTTGCATCTAGTTCAGCCAGCAGAGCTACCAAAAAGGCTGAAGCCATAGTGATCTCAATAGTGGTGGAAAACTTCAGCGTCAGGAGGATCTTTCTTGACACAGGGAGCTCGGTAAATCTCCTACAGTGGGAGTCCTTCATGCAGATGGGGATTGACAGCTCACAGATTCAACCCTTAGAAGTGTCGGTGCGCGCTCTCTACAAAGCCATCATTCCGGTAGTGGGTACCATAGAACTGCCTATGACAATAGGCCAAGATCCGAAGGTAGTAGCAGTGATGGCGATCTTTGTGGTGACGAAGCTGTCCATGGAGTATAATGTGCTGTTGGGAAGACTGCTACTATGGGATCTAGATTCCTCGGTGAGCATCAGAAGAGGTAGGTTGACAGTTCCCCTCCCTGATGGATCAAACTCGCACATCTATGGAGATACAGCACCCAAGATGACTTTGACGATTGAAAAGAAGAGGAAGGCTATCTCACTGGAGCCGAATGAGGTGAATTTACTAGAGACAATTCCTCAAGAGGTCCCAATAGAATCCAAAAGGGATACTGTCCAAAGGCTCGAGCCCTTTAAAGTCACTAATAATGGTCGACTACAGATCAATTCTGCATTAGATTTAGAAGAAAGGACAAAAATTTTTGGCTGGTAAAGTTGAAACATTCGCCTGGAGCTAATTGCACATAAGCTCCATGTGGACCCTACCTTCAGACCCATCAAATAGAAGAAGAGGTGCTTCGGGCCTGAACGACAAGCTATTATTGATGAGGAGGTCGATAAGCTACTTGCAGCTAGTTTCATCAATGAAGTGTAGTTCCCAGATTGGCTCGCAAATGTGGTGTTAGTAAAAAAAATGAGCGGAGGCTACCGTATGTGCGTGGATTTCACTGATCTGAACAAGGCATGCCCAAAAGATTCTTATCCATTGCCTATGATTTATAAACTGGTAGACTCCACAGCAGGGTACAATTATTTTTCTTTGCTTGATCTAAGCAAGGCTATCACCAGATTAGAATGGATGAAGATGATGAGGAGAAGACTTCATTCACTATAGAGAAGGGAACGTACTGTTACGTGTTTATTCCCTTCGGGCTTAAGAATGCTGGAGTTACTAACCAAAGGCTCATCAACCACATGTTTAGAGAATAGCTCAGAAGAAATCTTGAAGCCTATGTGGATGACATGGTAGTGAAGAGCATGAGCTTCCAGCAACATATTCAAGATTTGAAGGAAGTGTTCGGTGTAATGAATGCCTATGGAATGAAGCTGAATCCGAAAAAATGTGCCTTTATCAATGGAGGAAAATTCCTAGGCTAACAAGTCAGTGCAAGAGGGGTTGAGCCAAACCCAAACAAAGTCCAAGCCATCCTTGAGATGAACCCTCCTAGGACGGTCAAAGAAGTCCAAAAGCTAACAGGCAAGCTGGTGGCTCTCAACAGGTTCATGTCCAAATCTGGTGAGAAGTATCTTCCATTTTTTGAGAAACTCGAAAAGAATGCCACCTTCAAATGGACTCAAGATTGTCAGCAAGTTATGGACCATCTAAAAGCCTTCCTCACATTAGAACAGGTTTTAAGAAGACCCATAAAAGGAGAAGAGCTGCTATTGTACCTCTTAGCCTCGCAATATGCAATCAGTTTGGTACTGGTTAAAGAAGAGGAAAATCTCCAGAAACCAATAAATTATTTCAGTAAGGTGCTACAGAAGGCAAAATTGAATTATAGCCCCCTCGAGAAGATGGTGTATGCTCGGGTATTATCCTGTAGGAAATTCAAGGTTTATTTGGAAGAACATCAAGGGGTGGTGGTTACAGACAAGCCCTTACAAAAAACTGTTGCATAAACTAGAGCTTTCTAGAAGGCTACTTTGTTAGGCTATAGAGTTGGGAGGAAACGATATGGAGTATAGACCCAGAGGAGCTATCAAGGTGCAGGCCTTAGCAGATTTTATTTCAGAAGATTCATTCCCAATAGAGGAAATATTGGACAGTGACTCTTAGGGGCAGCCTGAATCCATTAACTCGAAAGTCAAATGGGAGCTGTTTGTTAACGGTGCTAGTGGTAAAGAAGCCAGTGGAGTAGGGATGGTATTAAAGAATGAAGAGGGAGTTCTTATAGAATTCGTCCTAAAGTTGGATTTTACAACTACAAATAATACAACTCAGTATGAAGCCCTCCTTCAAGGCCTCTTTGTGGCCAAGCATTTGCATGTTGAAACACTGCACACATGTAGCAACTCATAGTTAGTATTGGGCCATGTTGAAGGTCTTTACAAAGCACGACATCCTAACATGGTTAAGTACTTAGAGAAAACAAAGTTACAGTTGAAGAAAATGAAGGGGAAAGGGATAGAAGTTGAATTCAGAAAGATCCTGAGAGTTGCTAATAGCAGAGCAGAAAATTTGAGCAAGCTCGTTGCATCCCACCCAATCGATATCCCTAACAAAGTGTTCTTAGGGGTCTTGGCTCAGCCTTCCACAGAAGTTCCTAAGGCCATTATGTGTGCAAAAACCGAACCCTGTTAGATGGACCCAATAAGAGCCTACTTAGAAAAGGGAGAAATCCCAGAGAACTAGAAGCTGACAAAGAAGATCAAATGGAGGAGCTTACATTTCTCTTTGTACAATGGAGTCCTCTACAAATGAGCCTTCTCTCTTCCATGGCTTAGATGCCTTACTCCCAGTGAAGTAGAATATGTCCTGAAGGAGATACATGAAGGAGCATGTGGAATGCATACATAGGGAAAAATCTTAACAGCTAAAGCCATCAAGTAAGGATACTATTGGCCTACTATGAAAGCGGACACCATGAGTTTAGTCAAAAGATGAAGGGCATGCCAAAAATTTGCCAATTTGTGTAAAGTCCCAACTGTTGAAAAACGCCCATATACGACTCGTGGCCATTTACCACATAGGGGATGGATATAGTGGGACCTCTCCCCATAACCACTGGCTAGAGAAAATTTCTCCTCATAGCAGTAGAATACATCACCAAATGGGTAGAAGCCGAAGCCCTTGCAATAATCACGTTCGAGAACGTGATGAAATTCACTTGGAAAAATATTATATGCAAGTTCAGAGTGCAGCACCAAATTATCAGCGATAATGGGAAGCTGTTTGATAATGTTAAGATGAGAGACCTATGTAAGGGCCTCAATATAAAGCAACATTTCTCCTCAGTCTCCCATCCCAATCAAATGGGCAGACCGAGGTCACCAACCCAACCATTGTCCAAGGGTTGAAGAAAAGGCTCGAAGATTGCGGAAGAAACTGGGGAGAGTAGTTATGTCATGTACTATAGGCTTATAGAACCACCCCTAGAGAATCAATAGGCAAGACACCTTTTGCCCTCACTTTTGGCATTGAAGCGGTTCTCCAAGTTGACATAGGGAAGCCCAACGAGAGAGTATACTACTGCAATGAAGAAGATAATGAAGAGTAGAGGAGAATTGATATGGACCTACTGGATGAGTTGAGAGAACGAGTCTGCATCAAGGTAGAAGCATACAAAAATAGGGTTGCAAGCTACTTCAACCAAAGAGTTAAAAGCAAAATATTCAAAGTAGGAGACCTGGTGATACCAAGCCTAGAAGCAACAGGGAAGTGTGAAGGCATGGGAAAGCTGGCACCAAACTGGGAAGGCCTATTTAAAGTAGAAAGAGCTATTGGTCTAGCAGCTTACAAGCTACAAACCATGGAAGGCAGAGAAGTACCACACACATGGAATGTACAATATTTGAAACTGTACTATTCCTAATTGGAAGTGAAAATACACATATACGTTTATATATACATGCATTTTACTAACTTGATTACTTTTAAATGACAAAATCATTGAGCCTAGCTTGACTGGTAAAAGACCCTCAAAGGGGGCCATGGTGTAGACCACCAGACCAATAAGTCATAAGAAAAGGCAAGCCTAGCTTGACTGGAAAAAGACCCTCCAAGGGGGGAATAGTGTAGAACACCAGAATAAGAAGTCAGA
>CAOJBK013206198.1:0-14615 GCA_948294925.1 Codiaeum variegatum
TTAAAATTACTGACCCATTACTGACCCCTAAATTGGTTCAGTAACAATATATTTGACGCGTGCTTTTCCGAAAAAAAATTAATTCCCACCCATGTATTACTGACCCCAATTACCGACCAAAAAAATGCGTCACTAATTACCGACGCAATTAATTGGTCAGTATAATCTAGGGAAAAATTAAATTAATTAATTACTGACCCAAAAAATGGGTCAGTAAATTACTGACCCATTTTTGAGTCAGTAATTGGTCAGTATAATCTGGCGGAATTTTAAATAATTATTTTCCTCCAATTTTTTGACCAATTACTGACCCAAAAAATGAGTCAGTAATTTACTGACTCATTTTTTGGATCAGTAATTGGTCATTAATTAATTAATTTAATTTTTTCTCTAAATTAGGTCAGTATTTGGCCAGCAAGTATAATTATGGGGTCATTAATTACTGACCCAGTAAATCTGAAATTATTTGTAGTGTTTTTTCAATATTTTTTCTTTATTTTTTAATTATTTTTCTTTCATACTAACTTAAAAAAAAATTTCCTTTGCAGACGTTTCTTAATTATGATTTATGAATATCAAATTCTTTTATTTTTGAAATAGATATTTTTTGTATAGGATCATTTTTTATAATGGAGCTAAATTTAATTGTAATTTATGTTTGCTCCATTTAGTATTGTAAATGCTCTTATTAAACTTTAATAATATGCATATATTATATAGTTTTGTATTTAAAGTGTTAGTAATTTAGAAATGTATTGAAAAATTAATTAATTTTCAATCAAAAAAATTCGGTTATTTGGTTAACCGAACCTAACCGACCAAATTAAAATCGAATTTTTGGTTTTGATTTTTTATAAAATAGTTTGGTTCAGTCAGTTAACTAAATGTATTTCGAAAATTCGGATACAGGGGTTCAGTTTCCAAACCACCTGAACTGAATTGATGGCCCCCTAACTTGAAGGACTGTGTGTGAGCTAATGAGATTTAAAATTGAAGTGGTCTTGATTTTTGGTAGCCTCGTGAAATTAAAAGAATTGCAAAATCGCTACTACCATGTAGACTCTACATTAAAATTGTGTTGTGTTTTAATGGATTAGTATAGATGCATTGCAATTCAA
This sequence comes from Codiaeum variegatum, assembly GCA_948294925.1. NCBI lineage: Eukaryota > Viridiplantae > Streptophyta > Magnoliopsida > Malpighiales > Euphorbiaceae > Codiaeum > Codiaeum variegatum. Next base: position 1,119 of record CAOJBK013206198.1, read on the forward strand.
TTTATTTTGGTAAATTAACATTTTTGGTGTATGAACTTGTTAATTTTTGTTAATTTGGTGTCTAAACTTTCAAAACTTTCAATTTGATGTGCAAAAACCTATTAAATTCTTTCATTTCAGTGTAATCACCAGCTACCCTTGCATAATATTTGACGTCGAACGAATTTAAAAATTACGTGGAAATTAAATGATACAAACATAAAAGATAAAATAATAGTTTTTAACCCTAATCTGTAAACTTCTCTAAATATTACCATTTCTAATTATCCCCAAATTCTGTCGTTCTCAAAAAATTTCTAGGGTTCATCTTATTAGACAAAAAACTCATGCAATCCATCATCCTTCACAAGATTAACCTTGATTCTTCAATGTCAGATATCGATTTCATAAAAGAATAAGGTATGTCATTATATTGGGTCTCCTTTTTTATCCAAGTGTGAATTTTAATCTCTAATTTCTTAGTTAGAAATTTTTAGATTCTTACACAAAATATGTTTTAAAATGAAAAGCACCAAGTTTTCTGGGTTTATGTTATTGTAATTTATCATTCCCCTCATTATTGTTTATAATTTCATTTGCTTTTTTTTTTTTGAATTTATAGGTATATAAGTTACACATCTTATGTGGTGGCATTTTTATTGGTGATTTAAGACGTTCATATAAGACATATGTTAGGGGGAGGAAAATAGAATATGACACTAATCTTAAGTACGTCATAAATGATGTTGTGCTTTGGTTGTTGAAAGTACTATTAGGTATAAAAAGAAAATTGGAATAAATACATTTCAGGGCTATAGGGTATAGGGTATACTTTGATCAATCTGGTATTGTTGCACAAAATGTAAGTTATTGTGATTATTTCTATACGTTATTTTGCTGTGATAATTGTTTGTTAATGATTAATTGAGGCTATGGTATGTAATTTTGTTGCCTAAAACTACAGCACATAAGGTCTCATATGGTTTTGACTTTAGCACAAAAAGGACTAAAAATGAACCATAACTAGAATTTATGACTAACCCCAAGGATTCAAGAAGTGGGGGAAATAATACATAACTCAGAATCAGTTAGAGGCTTGCTCAAAATTTGATTAATTAAGTTTATTTATGTATATTTTGACTTGTGACTTGTATATTGAGTTGTTATTTTGTATAACTGACAAGGAAATAAATGGAAGAAAATTACTGCCATAGAATCTAAAAAAAGAGAAAGAGTGAAAATTAGAAAGGAAAAGGCAGCAGTAGAAAGAAGAGGAGGGCCAAAAGAGTTGAACCCAGCAACCAAGAAGCACTCGAGTCTATAAATTGCCCTTAAGAGCTTACTGCTAAAGAGTAGTGAAATTTGTTAACTATGTTTTAGGTTGAGACTTATTTTTTGTAACATATTCAACAATTAGACCTACATTAAATGTGTTAAATAATGTATTTGGTAATTTATATTTTGTTTTTAATTTAACTAAACCAATGTGTTTAACAATATGTTTGTAGGAATTAAGTTTGAATTAATACAAGTATTATTGATTTGGGTTTGTATTTCAATGATGATTTGAGTGATAAATATGAGTTCAAATGGTAGGAATGTTGTGTGCAGTGTTGAATGGAGTGATAAACATAAGTTCAAATGGCAGGAATGCATGTGCATTTATGAATGGAGCATATGTATGTCCATTGATGAATGGGGTAATTGTGTGTGCAGGTTTAAGTCTTTGTGTGTAGCTTCAAGCTGTTTGTGTGCAGGTTTAAGACTTTGTGTGCAACTTCAGTTCTGTGTGTGTACAAGTTCTATGTGTGAAAGTTGAAATTCTCATTCAAGCATTTTTACAAACACCTAGTGTACATCTCTAAACAACCACAAATAATAATTAAAAAAACATATTGAACACCAACCATAATAATCATCTTTCATTCAATCAACAAAATGTTATAAGAACACCAATTTCTACCTTACATTAACCATCAAAACATAAAGTCTTTCTATTTTGAAACTAACAAGTACAAACACAACAACAAACAAACCCACAGACACCTCTCTCTCATCTTTCTCTTGCAAATTTCTTCTTCCGTTTCTGTAATTCTTCTAAACGAACTGGGGATGATATGCTCTATCAGTACTATCTACATCCACTTGTTTAAAATAGTCACACCTACCATTTCTATGTCCCAAGATACAAGTTAAAACCTCCTACCAGGATTAATCCTTGTCCAAGATATCTTCATGAAACTAGACCTTTCACATTCACATTTATCTATTCCTCTTGATATCGATATGCTTCTTCTCTTCTACTTCGTCCAAATTGCAATTGATAGGATGAAGAAGAATAGCTCGTACGAAATTAAAAACAAGAAATTAACACAGTACAACAAATGAGAAAGAGAAGGGAAGAATTTTGAAATTACAAAAATGGATGAAGAATAAGAATAATTAAGAAATCTAAATGAAGAAGATGTAGTTTTATAGATGAACAATTCAATTGCTTTATGAAGAACACAAAGATGCCTAAAAATTGGGGGAAAATGTTACCATTTTAAAATTTTTACTATTTTGATGTGTCCACGTCACTTGACTGTCGTCCCACTTCATCTTCTTTCGTTGATCAATTGAAACACGGCACATCATTAAAAGGAATCACGTCATCACTCTTAAACAGCTTACCGATTGATTGCACTAAGATGAAAGAATTTAACAGGTTCATATATCAAATTGAAAGTTTCGAAAGTTTAAGCATCAAATTGACCAAAACTGACAAGTTCACACATTAAAAATGTTAATTTACCATTTATTTTACTAGAAGATGGGCCAAATAAAATAATAGCCGGCAAATTTTTATGTTAGTTCACTAACACTAATTCAATTTTGAATTAGTTATAAATCACAAGCACAATTAATTGCAAAGTGATTTTCATTTTTTAGTCCCAAAATTATAAAATCCTGTTTAAACTTTTTTGTTTTTGCTATTATTTTTTTTTTTGAAATAAAAATCTTTAGAAACACTTTTTTTTTTTGCTATTATAAGATATTGAAATTTTGTAAATATATAGTTTTTTTTTTTAATCTTTGAAATTGAGAATACTACTATATAATGATTTTTTTTAAAAAAAAGTTCAATTTTAAAATCAACGTTTATCAGATATACCACATCACTTCTAAATATTTTCGAATACTCAATTAAGCTTTTAACGTTATAAAAAATGGTACAAATTAGTCTAACGCTGTTAATTTGATAACGTGACACCATTTTCTGATAACGTGACATCCATTTTCTGATAACTTCGTATGCTATGTGGCACCCATTTTGATGATGTACCATCTATTTTTTTGATGTGTCACGTCACATGACACCCATTTTGATGATGTGACACCTTCCTTGATGACTTGGCATACCACATTATCAAATTAATGATTTTTGGTTAATTTATATCATTTTTTATAAAATTAAAGGCTTAATTAATCTTTAAAAATATTTTAAAATGATATGATATACTTTATAAACGTTCTGGTTAAGATTGAACATTATCTTCTTCTTTTTTAAGGTGAAAAGTATAATGAATTTTTGAAACAAGAAGACGAGCACTTGAAAATTGAACTCATTTCCCTCTTTCACTGAAACAGATTTTCATTTTAAGGTGCATGCTTGGATCTGATGACAATTGTCACAGGCTTGTACCTCACGTTATTTGGCAGTTTTTTTTTGTCAATTAATACCACGTGTCCCTTATAGGAATTTGCTTTTCCAGATGGGATCCACAACCCAATAATGAAAGTTTAAATAACATCTGCTTTTTTGTTTGGCATTGTTATTATTGGTGTGCATGAAAGGTGGAGAAAATTTAGAAAAGAAAATTTAATAGAGAAATTATAATAAGAGTAATCATTATTTTAGTATAGCTTAAGATAATAGATTATACTTATATGCAGTAATATTTTTACTCTTAATATTTTTTTTATTTAATTTAAATTTTCAATAATATTCATAATAAATTATTTTCTTATTTATTCTTCTATTTACCCTCAATCTAATCACATCATATATGTATTAAAACTGTCAAAAAGAAATTAACGAGGTGTTTATTTATTTATGAGCCCTGCTATTTACATAAAACACGCATAGATCAATCCATATTAAGATGGGTTTATTTATAATTTTTTAATAGTTAATATATCTGAGTGGTTAATTGGTTCGGACGATATAATTAATTAAAATTAAAGCGCAGTTCACTGTATTTAGGAACCAAAATACATGGGCTCACATTTTTGCCTATTATTTTTTTCCCTCTCATTTTTTTTTTTAATTTTAAAGGATAATATTATTTAAATAGCTCTTTGTCTTCCATTGTTTTTATCTCACCTTCTGTAAAAATAGCAAAATGTAATATATAAAAAAAATACAATATCACTCCATAAAAAAAGATAAATCTCATTAAGAGATGAATGTTGAAAAAAGAAAAGTGCTTGAAGATCTATTTGGCAAAAGTTATTCTGAAGAAAATGGAGAGAACGCTAGCAATGATAGAGTCGATGATTTAGATGACATTGAATTCATGAATAATAATAGTAGTAATGGAGTAGGAGAAGAAGTAGAAGGAGAACAAAAACAAACACAAGATGAAGAAGTAAACAATGACATTAGCCTTAATGTCGGCGCACAGGTCAGAATGAAATTCGATAATGTCGATGAACTATTCATATTATATAAGGAGTATGCCATATTGAAAGGATTCTACAGGACAAAGAAGTCTGCTACAAAAGGTAGAGAAAAAGTATCAGAATATACCAAACCATCAGCTGTGATAAAGGTAGAAAAAGTACAACAAATAAAATTTCAAAAATGACAAATTGTCCGGCAAAGATAAGTGCAAATTTTAATATCACTAATGGAAAATGGGAGGTGACTAAAGTCATGACTGAACACAATCATGATCTAAATTTGTGAACACGTCAGTTCATGGTTGGCCATAGGAAGTTGAGCCCTCACATGAAGAGGAAATTAATTTCAAATGACATTGCAGGCATAAGACCAAGCAAAAGCATTCGAATGCTTGAAATTGAAGGTGGGGGTCCTAGAAATATTCCATGCATGGAAATGGACTTTAGGAGTTTCATTGATAAAGAAAGGAGGGGACTACTTGGAGATGGTGATGTAGAATCCATCAATCAAGTTTTCATTAAAATGAAATTGAAAGATTTAGAATTCTTCTATGATATTCAACTTGACGATAATGATAGGCTATCTAGTTTCTTTTGGGTTCACCCTAGAGGTAGGGTTGTTTATGTTGAGTTCCATAATGTGATTTCCTTTGACACCACCTATCTTGTTAACCGATACAAGATGCCATTTGCTATTTTTATATGGATAAACCACCATGGACAGTCAATTCTGTTAAGAAATACTTTGATATCCAATGAAGATACTAGTATAATTATTTGGTTATTTGAAACCTTTTTGAATGCTATGGGGAATGTTCTCCCCCCCCCCTGAAGCTATTATTACTGATCAAGATAGGAGCACAAGAAATGCCATAAACTATGTCATGTTTAATGTTGTTCATAATTAATGCTTATGGCATATACTAAACAAATTGCCTGATAAGTTAAAGGTCCTTGAAAATTATAAAAAAGCAGCCAATGAGTTCATATCTATGGTATATGACAGCCTCACGATTGAGAAGTTTGAGAGCGATTGACAATCCTTTCTGATCAAACACTAGCAGGAGACAAATAGTTGGCTAGATGATCTATACCAAGTTAGACAGAAGTGGGTACCTATGTTTCTAAATGATACATTTTGGACCGGAATGTTATACACACAAAGAAGCGACAACATGCGTGCATTTTTTTATGGATATGTTAATTACATGACAACTCTAAAGTAATTTGTGACACAATATGAGATTGCAATACAAAATAAAGTTGACAAAGAGTTTCATGAGGATTACATATCCAGAGACAAAAGGATATAATGCATTTCTCCATTTACTTGGGAGAAACAATTTCAGGAGGTGTACACATGTACAATATTCAAGAAATTACATTATGAGATGAGAAAAATGTGGTGCTACAACCCTAGCAGTTCAAATGAGTCTTTGGACTTGAATGATGAACCTGGTTGGGAGATAAAAAGGATAACCAAAATCGTTGAAATCAGTGAATCGTTCAAGAAGGATTTAGTGTACTTGAATTACATATAATAGACCGTGCTGATGGAAATTGAACAAAAAAAATTGGCTGGAGAAAGATGAATGTTAGGCTTCATGTTAATCAGACGATCAGATTTTGGGCAGTGGAATACGTTCCCAGGTACAATGGTCAGGGTAGGGTGACAAAGGCCAGGATTGAGAGTGGTTGCATATGCTTTGTCAAAGATAACAATATGGAAACGAATGATGAAGTTGAATTCATCATGCAGACAAGAAACCCCCTTTCATTTAAGACCATTATAACGAACCCCTGAAATGTCCCTCCTTTTCTAAAAACAATTTTATTTTTCTCATGTATGTATTTTATTTGTTTAAGAATGCTATCTTTTATTTTTAATTTTCCTTGGGATGTTTTTTTTTAGGTTTAAATGGATTGTGTGTAATAAGAACAATTTTATTTATATCATGTATGTATGATATATTATTACATACTATTATTACTTATGTGTATGTACTGCTATTTCTTGGAGTTCGTGAGTCGTCAATGACTGCATTTTATCATCTTATTCAGCATGCTAGTCAGATTTTATTGTCCCTCTCGTTTTATGCAGGGGCCCAAGGGGTTGACGAGTTTGCTAACGAGGTTGCTTCAGTCGTTATAAGTGTAATTCTCATTCTTCTACTTGTGTGAACATTCAAAAAACTATGAATATGACTCTAAATGAGTGCCTAGGGTACTGAACTTTTGATAGCAACATTGCATGATGAAAATAGCTTATTGAATATACTACTTCATTTTGTCATGTGTTTAGATTACTGGTGTCATCTAATGCTCGTCCCATGTTAAATATAACATTTTGTGATTTGATTCAATTTGTGTTTCTTTTTGTATTTTCTTTTTCGCTAACAATAGATATATTATCCATTCAAGATAGTCTCTAAAAGTCATTTCTCCAAAGGCCTTGCATTTCCATTATCTCTTGAGCACATCGCGCCATTGACCTAAAGTGCTTCTGTGTTTTGAGGAAGCTTATTTTGTTTAGCTTCTCAGCTAAAAGCATGTTGGTAAAAGTTGTTTTATGTTTATCAAACACATTTTTTTCAACTTTTACAACTAAAAGCTGCTTAACTGTTAAGTTAAGCAATGCCAAACTGGACCCTAAGCCTTGCATCTCTAAAAGCCCTGCATCTCCATTTTCTCGGGCACGTACATGCTTACTTCCTTAGTAACCCAGTATCGTTAAATGACAATGTTTCACAAGTCTAATACCATTCAGTTATTCTAGACCAGACATTTGTGATGTGATGATGCAATTCAAGAATCTAATCCCTTTTTAACCTTAATTTTGGAGAGTCTTGCTTCCTCTTTTTCTTTTCAAAATTAGGTCAGAACTTGAGTTAAAATCAGGTCACTTATCTTTCTTTACACTTTATTTCTTTTTTTCTTGCTTATTCCCTCAATAATTTGTGTTCTTTGTCTGCATATGGTTGAAGAAAGCTCCGCGAGTGATTTTTCTGTAATGCGTCCCTCTTTGATCGACTCTCCTCTTGATATTTTCTCGAATGATGTCATCTATAAGCTACCCCATTGTGTTGCATGTCTAGGAATGAATGAATGGGTCAATTTTAATCTAATGTAAGTCCATTTTCCCTTTTTAACTACCAGTCTTTTGTCCTATGATTCATGAAATTTTAATGCATAAATTTGTTTTAAATTATTCTAGATGCAAATTATCCTCAACTATTGACAAAGATAAGGAAGTGATAAAAAATATTAGTTTAAGGTCATTTTACGCTCCTTTGGATATAATGTTTGAACAAGATATGGCCTTTATTTATTCTCTGACTGAGGACTATAATATCCAAGATGCTTTATTTTTATGGGGTATGATTCGTGGCTACAAGTGGTAAAGTCTCACAGATGCGCTAATTTATTTTGGAGAGTTAGATTTGTTGTTTGCATACTATGCAAAGAACCTAATCTATCATCTTCTTGAAATGCCTGAAGCAACTGTTGCCCAGGTTGCCTTGCTTGATGCCGTGGTCGCAAGAAGATGTGGGATTACATAACTACTATGACATTCTTACTTGGTCTACTTTTGATTTCTTAACTTATAATCAAATATCATATAAGTTAAGAAATCAAAAGTGGACCAAGTAAAAATGCTTAATTGATTATGTAGCTCATGTTAGCTTTATTAATATTGATGATATGAATTTGTAAACATTATAACTTCATTAATACTTAAATGTTGCTGCATCACACGACCAGCAATCTACAACAATTTTCTTTGTGCCAGCATCCTAAGTTTTGTATTTATGGTTCAGAGACTCCTAAAGTTCTTTCCATGTACTTTTGTTCAATGTATAAATTATACAAAATATCATCGCAAAGGTTACAAAAAGAGTTTTTCCATTTGCAACTGAGGAGTTTTAGTTGCCACCTCAACAAATTTTGCTTGAATCTATTAAGTTGTTGTAAGTTCTTTTTGGTGTCTATTTCTCAAGAAACAAAGAGGACAGATTCCTTTGCTCAGCACTAGCAAGGAATCACAGCAAACTTGTGGTATTTGAACTCAACCAGCACAATGAAAACAATTTTAGGAAGGCAAATCTTTCAGAATGCGGATATGAGTTGTTTGTTTCAACCTGGAAGATGGGCTGTCTTTTTTACAAGGGTTTAAATTTCGTATCAGGCACCTGCTGGCATAATTTAAATTATAATCCATGGTAGAATCTACTAGTCAAAGGTGTAGTTACATAATTGATTTTTGATTTAAATCTGTTACTCCTAATTAATGAGCAGATTTTGGGGTTTTCAAAATTTTAAATTGTGAATTTAGATGTTGTAACTCCAAATCCAACCCATGTCTATATAAAGGCAGCTATCCATTCCTTTTGAAACAAAATAAAATCACACTGTCACCCTTTGAAGCTATTTGAAGCACAAATGTAAGTGCACGTAGATGAATATTGAGGATGATAACATAATGGCTGAAAGGAGAGGTAATATTTCTATGGATAAGGCCAATGTTGTGGAACATGATCAAAGCTAGGAGAGCAAGAAGTCTAAGCTGGGTCCTAAGGGAGGAGTCTCCAAAAAGCAAGTAAGTTTTCAAGGGAAATGCTACAACTGTGACATGAAGGGTCACAAACTTACTCTGTTGATGTAACCTTTCCACATAATATCTGGCACATGAGCAGAATATGCATAGATATATCTAGAAGATAATTAATTTGTTGAAACTATTAGAGTTATTGAGTTTTTGGCTTAAATTTCAAGCAAAAAGAAGAAAGGAATTGTGATCTATAATTTTAAGAAGTTTAGTTAGTATTAGGTTGCCTATTTGTTAATTAAAGATTCTTCCTCTTGCTACATAAGAGTGTTGTTTTCTACAGTAAAAATGAGTAGAAAAGGCAAAAAAAAAAAAAAAGAGAAGAGAATGAGAGCAAAATGAAGAAGAAGAAAAAAGTGTATTACATTTGTATTTATAGCTCACTATTTTGTAGAACACATATTTATCTTAATGGTTTGAATTTGTATTATTTCCTCTCCTCTTTAACAAGTATTTTATAATTTAAACTTTGTTTTTTATGTTTTGAGAGAACAAAATAAGCGTCCTCCTCCTATTAAAGAAAATCAAGAGAAAATTACTATGATTGATTATTGAAAATATAGATAAGAAATTCAAAACAAAAATCTACCATTGATATCCTTTAAATATAGTAAACAATCAATTACAAATGAAGTTTTTGATGGATTTGGTCAATCAAAATCGATAAAAATAATGAAAATATTTACTAACAAGAAACTCAAAAGTCAAATAATCATCTATTTTGGCATAATAAAATGTTGATTAGCAAACATAATCCCTAAAATGAATCCAAAAATAAATGATTGGTTAAAATTTCAATTTCCCCATTATCCAACCTAAGGTTCTTCGGGCATTGGTTGATGTCTTCATCTGGTTCGATATTTCAATCGTCCCTCACAAGACCAGGAGAGCATCTTTCTCCCACACTTTGTTGATTAGAATTCTTGTAAGAATATAATTCATTCAAAGCTTCTTCCAGAAAAGTATAAGCTTTGTAGTAATTTCTATTTACTCTAACCACTTGCTTTGCATATTTCTCCCATGAAAAATATACTAGGATATTTACCTTCGAATACAACATAATATTTTATCTTTTTATGCCATTTTGTCTTTGAATAATCTAAGCAAGATTTATATGATATTTATATTAGTTGAAATAGTTGAAATGTTTTTCTTTTTATTTTTAATTTCTACTAGATTTATTTTTACTTTGATTATTGATTTAAGAGATGGAACTTGTAAAATCATTTAAGAGAGAATGAAATTTGAAACTCAAAATATAAGAGAATGAAAATTTGAAATTCAAATGAAGAGAAAGAATGAAAAATGTAAAAATATGCTGAAATCCCTGCGAAGGAAGAAAATTACTAATTTAATCCCTTAATTATCATTAATTATATTTGGACCCGTTGATATATATCAACTGATTTGCCAATCATTTTCATTTATTTATTGTTTGGCTAAAAAAAGAGGTATTTATTTATTGAAGCCTCAAAAAAAATAAAAGGAATTTTCAACTTTCGGCAAAAAAAAAAAGGGAATTTTCAACTATTTTATTTTATTTATTTATTAAAAAGTTTATTTGTTTTATTTATTCACTATTCAAACATTACTTAAGACAACTCGAATCCTGCACCATTCTACTAAAATGGTACAAGATTTTGGTATTTTTGCACTTTAATGTAGCACCAAATTCAACATCAAAATAGCGTAGATGGATAGTATTTTTGTGTTATACTATTCATCTACACCATTTTGACGTTGAATTTTTTATTATTTATTATTTAATTTTATTATAAAATATATTTAATTTATTTATTAAATCTATATTTATTTTAACTTATATATTAGAAGTTATATATTAATAATATTTAAAATAATTTTGATGTATTTTATGGGTGACAAATAATAATAAAAAATAAACACATTCAAATATAAAATAAAATTATAAAATACTCAAATCAAAATAAATATTTTATTGGATATTTATATTTTTAAAAATTATATTAAAATTAAAAAATTTTATTGATATACAACAAAAATTTACATATTTTATTTTGATGTAATATTTAATTATTATTTATAATATGAAAAATAAATTTATAATTGTAGAATTTGAATAAAATTTTTTTAAAAAATAATATTTTAAAAAATATTTTATTTTGATGTAATATTTGATATAATAAATTAGAATACTTTTTGATACTGAAAAATAATGTTATGATGTAAATTTCACACTAAATTTGATATTATGCTTGGAGATTACCTTAAGGTCATGTTCCCTTAATATTTAAAATAAACTAAAAATTAATTTTAATAAATAAAAATAAATTTTAATCAATAAAAATAATTTCAAAAAAATAAGTTTAGAAAAAATAAATTTTATTCAACAAATATGAGTAAAAATAAGTTTAAAAGAATTTAAAATTAATTCTAAATTACAATCAGTAAAAATCAATTTAATAAAAATAAATTTAGTAAAAATCAATTTTAATTAAAAAAATATTTAATCAATAAAAATAATTTCAATTCAGTAAAAATAAATGAAGAGAACACGACTTAAGAAAAATAAGAATGTTAAGTAAATTGCAAAGATAATAAATAAGGACAAAATATAATTTATTTTTCCCTCTTTCTCAAATGGACTTGCGTAAACAAAGTATTACAATTTACTTAAATATGCCCAAGTTCAAAATCCATTCACTTATATACGCTTTGTATCAATACATAATTCATTTCCAACAAATTTGTTTATTGGCCAAGTTTGAATTTGTATATTGTAATATTTTTTCAAAGCTGATTCACATTATTAAAAGAAAAATCTCAGCTCAACTAAAATTTTCTTAGCTAATGAAAGTCTGTAAATCTGACCTACAATCAAGTCTGTCTTCTAATTAAATTTTTACGCCATTCTTTGATACCTGTTACATGCTATCAATCTTATCGTACAAAAGAACACATTGAGTTTTTTAGTAAGAAAAATGAATTTTTTACCTTCATTTACCATTTCCAGATATGTATTCTTTGCATGGTAATATTATTTTCATTGTCTGCTTCTTGTGTATATAAAGAGAAAACATAGAGGAGCATAACACACGGGAAATCTTGTCAACTACCAAATGTAAACAACTCTACTCTGGTCACTCTACAGCAGTCTGAGCTGAAAGATTGTCTTGCTCATCACACTTATTTTTTAAACTGCATTCAGTGAGAGCGTCGATAGACCAGTAACTGACCTTTGTCATCTGCTACTGCCAGTGCACCAGAACCAGAATCATCGGTTGCAATGCAAGAAACACTTCCACCTGACAACACAAGAAAAATGTTTACAAAATAAATGCTCAAAACCTGATAAATGATGCTGCTATTAGTGCTTTTGGAGAATAACCTTATAGGAAGCACTTGCTTCGTCTAGTTTCACAAATGTCAACATGAAGCTAAATGTAGAAGATCATAATGAGTACGAGCTCACAGATAGATATATATAAACACTACTTTGTAATAACATTTCACATCCAATCTTATAGTATAGTTAATAAAGTGGAACTTATGATGCCAAACAAATTGATTCAGACAAAAAAAAAAAGAGTTTCCACCCATACAGTATCCAATGGCTGCCCAAGCTAAGGCCATGGGTGGAGGCATCTTTGGAACTGCTCTAAATTGTTCTGAAGGCAAATATTACAGAGTTAAGAGCTGCAAAATATGACTAAGACATGGAAAATGACAAATTCTACTCACTAATAGCCCATCATGAGTTAATGCAAGCAAAGCTTCTGTCATCTTGTTTCCCTAATTCTACTCTAATAGTGTAGTATGAGTGTGAGCTCAAGCTCCTCGCCAAGTCTCAGAGGAGCTCAAACTCATATTTAGCTTCCCTTGCTTAATCTATTAAGAAAAAAAAAAGTTGAATCTACTCTGTCAAAGGATTTGACAATTAGAAAACTGGAATTTCATTGCAATCCATATAGATTAGATGATCATTTGAAATTATTAAGGATTGAAATTTGAGTTTCATGCACAAAACAATAGAAAGTAGGCACAATAACAAATTCCAAATACTCGAACATTTTCAAAATGACTAGTCATCCAAAGGGATCCTTAACCATAATTACCCACTCAGTTTAAGATCATATAATAGCATATAACAGAAGCCTTAATTGCCGTAAATGAAGCATACCTTTGAAGTTATGCAGAGTGCCAAGTTTATTTCCATTCAATAATTCCCACATATACACAAGTCCATCAACTGTACCAATTATTCCATG
>CAOJBK013206727.1:0-13892 GCA_948294925.1 Codiaeum variegatum
GATTTCAATCACATTGGTGGATCTAGGCCAATTTAGAATTTGCTTCTATCTTTATTGGATAAATCTAGAGTCCATCCTTACTGATCTCATGCCCAAGAAAGAAAACTTTATCAAGCCAAAATTCACATTTTTAGAACTTGGCATATAATTGATCCTGTCTCAGAGTCTACAAGACAATTCGAAGATGCTTTTCATGTTCTTCTTGGCTTTTTGAGTAGACTAGAATGTCATCAATAAAGACAATTACAAACTTGTGTAAGTAGGGCTTAAATACCCGATTCATCAAATCCATAAAAGTTGTAGGAGCATTTGTTAACCCCAAAAGGCAACACTAGGAACTCATAATGACCATATCTAGTTCGGATTGCCATTTAAGTTACATCTTCCTTTTGAATTCTTAGCTGATTATAGCCTGATCTCAAATCTATTTTAGAAAAATGACTTACCCATGCAACTGGTCGAACAAGTCATCTATATGAGGAAGAGGGTATTTATTTCTAATAGTGATTTTATTGAGTTACCGATAATCAATACACAATCGCAGCATGCCAACTTTATTTTGCAACTGTATCTTTAATTCTTTCAACTTAATTGGAGTTATACAATAAAGAGCAATAGAAATTGGATCAATCACTGGTTCCACCTCAATCAAGAACTTAATCTCTCTTTCAAATGATAACCCTAGAAGTTATTCAGGAAACATAATTAGAAATTCATTAACTACTATAATTTACTCTATCCCTATAACTTCTACACTATCATCCTTGACATATGCTAAATACCCTTGGCATCCTTTTTGTAGCAGTCTTCTAGCTCTAATGGTAGAGATTAAATTATAAGGAATTTCACTTCGATCTCCTTGATACTCAAACACTTCCCCAAAAGGAGGTTGAAACACCACTTTCTTATTATGGCAATCAAGATTACCAAAGTGTCTTAATAACCAATCCATACACAGAATAACATTAAATTGTAACACAGGCAACTCTATACGTTCAACTTCTAGTATTCTATCAGAAATTCCCACCTTACAAGCAAGGAAAACATTTTGAACTACCACTTCCTCCCTTAAAGGAGTAGTCACTAGCAATGGATTTTCAAGCAATTCACAAGTAACATATACTTTTTTACCAAAATGAGGGGATATGAATGAGTGTATAGCTCCAAAGTCAAATAAAACTCATGCATCAATAATTTGAATAGGAATAATACCTATGGCCATGGTATTAGACCCTTGAGCTTCACTCTGTGTCAGGGAAAATACTCTTTAATGGCCTTTACCCTAAAGAGTCTGACCCAGTGCTTATCTTGATGTCTGCCGCCTTACCTCTACCTACATTACCCCTACAAGTAGGTGTAATTCCTCCTCTTTCCATCTAAATAGTGGGTTGAGAACTCTTTGGTCTATTAATATTCCCATAAGGATAATTTCTCATGTAATGGCCATGATTCCCACATTTATAACAAGCACCGGTCTCACGGTGACATTGTCCTCTGTTCAGTCTCCCACACATGGAACAAGGCAGAATAGGAACCCTGGCAGAAGCAGATACAACTGTACAATGACATATGAATCCTAATTTTTACATCATTAAATCCGACCCATTAATACTAGCCCAACGGTTCAAACTATGCTCAAATCAGACTTCTAATGAACCAAGAAAATCTAAAAAACTGAATCAAAATAGACTGAATCGGACCTAGTGACCCAGGCCCACAAATGCATGCATTTTTCCAAAATGCACACTTTCTGATCCCTAAGGTTTCTGGCACAAATTTCTATAAATTCAGAATTTCACAACTGTTTCGGAGGGGAATTTTTTCAGTCATACTGTTCATTTTCTTAACGTATTTAGACCTATTTTCCGACTTATATACACCCTTCTAATGCTACAATTCACCTAAAACCAAACTAAAATCACCAGTTGTCAGTAAAATTCACTAATAACACTTGTTCATCAGTCAGTTCGTTGCTTCAATTTCTACTTTTCTTGTTCAGACAGTCAGACACTAATCCTCTCCAAACACAACAAAGACTCGTTCTAGTTTCATCAAGCCATCAGACCCTCCAGTTCCCAAGTCTCGAAAACAAAAGGTAGTAAATGGTATAGTATTTCCTTTTCTTTCCTTTTAATTTCTGAATTAGGCCCTTAAAACCTAAACTAAGGCATTTTTCAAATTAAATATCATTTTTCTTAAATGAATTAGGTTAAGCCCTAAAATGAACTTAGGCATTCATATCAATTAAATAATCATTTTTTATTAATCGAAATCTGAAATTGATTAATAACCTATTTGGTTAATTCCTTTTTTTTTCAATTAAAATGAATTAGCTACTGGACAAACCAAACCACCCAATATTTTCAGAACAACCCCCATCCTTCGTAAGAAGGGAGAATGACATGGGGTTTGATTCCTATTCAAAGGGATACGACAGCAACCCTTTTTAAGGCTTCAACTAAAAAAAAACTTTATTTCCATTATTTATTATTATTTATTTTTTTTGTTTTTGTTATTAGTTTATGTTTAGTTTTATTTTATTTGTTGAGATGGCATGTATTGTTATAGCTGTTTGTTATTTTCATTGTTCAATTATGGATTTGTATTGGGGAATGTGTGCTCCTCCCAGATCTGAGGACTGGAGAGGGGATCCCCTGATTGTTTCGCCTATTTTGACATGTAATTTACTACTTTCTTTGGAGATGTGTGCCTTCCCTAGAGCCTAAAGTGGGCTAGAGGAAGGACCCCTATTTTATTTCCTGCTTTTATAGCTTTATGGTTTGCCATATATTATAGCCTGGTCATACATCATAACTTGCCATGATTATCTGTTCATGCGCCACGTAATATGTCATTCATATATGAAACTAGATTTTTAACCAAAATCACTTTTCTTAAACCAAAAGTTATTATTAAAAATAGTTAAACTATTTTTTAAAAAATTTGTTTTTATCATATCAGAAATCCCGAACCCCACTTTGGTTCGAGGGCCAAACCTTTTCTGAAATTGGGAAAATAATTAGATTTTCTAAAATGGAGTTAATTCAAATTGGTTTCTTAATCACCATAAAAAAACTCATTTTTCTTAAAGATTAAGTGGCGACTCTAAACACTCTACACATCACGTCCACACCAACGAACGCATATGGATTCACAAATGTGGGACTTGTCCACAACCGTGATGCCATGTGCAATCTGACCTTTCGTGGTTGGTTTCCTCGAGCCATAAACTTAAAGGTGCATGAAAAAATCCTACGGCTTCCGCACGAGGCTTCACAGCTGGCGACTCCACTGGGGACATTTGGTAAACTGACTCAAAAACCTAAGTCGATTATTTTTTGATAAAATAATCTTTTGGCTTTAAACTGTGTGAAAGTTGGTTTTTATGCATCACTTTACATGATCCTTTATTCTAGAAAAACTTGGATAGAGAGTAACATTGAGTGAGCTTCCTTCCTTAGGAATGCTTTGCCGATAGTGAAATAATCCAAATCCAAGGCATACCCTTCGATCCTATTAGTTAGTATAACAAGTTCGCATGTACCATTGAACCCATGCGAACCTCCTTGGTACACATGTGGTTAGGTATATCACACCTCTAGTAGCTGAGGAACCTTCAGATCACCAAGCTATCATGTAATGATTAGAGTTGACCTAGGTCCCATGTACCCTAATGGCTCTAATTATACAAATTGTCATCATGAAATCTTTTTCATTCATGCATACATGCATGCATGCATGATGACATCCAAAATACTAAATAGGACAAAGTGAACTGTTCCAAACAAAATCCTAAAAAACACTTACCATTTTCATATCAACTTGCCTACCACTAGCCTTGTCTTTTTCGAAAGCTGATAACCTACTCTTTTCCCTTTTTTCCCAAAGGTCACCATGTCAACCGGAGATATCTCACCCGCTACTGATGCCATTGCATCCAATGCTACTGTTGCTGCTCCACCTACTGACATTACTATAATGTTAGCTGAAATTCTAAAAATGTAAGAGAAGGCTATGAAAGCTCAATAAGATACCCTCTCTTCAAGGATGCAAGCCCAAGAGCAGACTATCCTGGGATCCAGCCCACCAATATGCTTCTACCTCTTCCAACTCTGGAAAGGATGTTTTAGCTGATGAAGTTATAGGCCCTGAAAAAGAAGGAGAATGTCCTTGATGTGAAGACACTAAGTCTCTTCCCAAATGCCAAGCTTTCACCTAAATTTTAGTTGCCAAATTTTGAGAAATTTGACCACACCACCTACTCCAACACTCATCTTAGAATCTATGATGGTACTTTACGCCCCTTGGGTATGGAAGACGAGCTCCTTGCTCAAATTTTCCAACAGTCACTCACTAGTGTGACTTTAAATTGGTTCACTAAACTAGATGACTCTAAGAAACTGATCTGGGAGTTAATTTGTACTGAACTTATAAAAATGTATTCATATAATTAGGAGATTGATGTTAAAAAGCGAGATCTTGAAACAACAAAGTAATTGCCAAAATAAAAATTTTCAATTTTTATCACTAGATGGAGGAAGAAAGCCTCCCAAATGATTAACAGACTAATTGACTTGTAACAAATTGACATCATTATCAAGAACTTGCTACCTATGTACCGAGACAAGTTGATAACACAGTATTTGCCTGACTTTAAAGCAATTATGAATGTTAGTACTTACTTAGAAGATGAGGTTGAATATGGCCTTATCAAGGATGAAACTCAGACCTCATCCTCCTGATTTAAGAAAACTAATGCTTCTTAGAAAGAGGGAGGAGTTAATGCAATCTCAGCCTGTAAACCCCTTCAGATCCAATGAAGAGAATTCACCAATTTAAGGGAATTAACACTGAGCTATCTCCTGAAATAATGTTTAGAGAAGAGTGCATTCCAACCATTAGAGCCTAAGCCCATTTCTAATCCACTACTAAAGAACTTTAACATGTCTGAAAGGTGCAACTGCCACCAAGGGCCAGGCCATAAAACTGATGACTGCAAGGCCCTTAAACACAAAATACAAGATCTCATTGACGCCCAGGATCTCTTACTGTAAACATTGGTACCAATCCCCTCCCAGAGCACAACATAAATGCAGTACTGAATGAGTTTAAGAAAGGGGAGCACCTTATCACTAATGTTATGCTCTTGAGCAATTATCACTACATTGGATAAGACCAATCTTCCTTAGAAAGGTCCCTCTCCCTAAATTTCTCACTTCTAGTTGGCCAACCTTCCTTAAGGAGGTCAATCTGCAATGACTATGTTATGTCATCATCGAACTGAGACACCTGGGTGAAGATATAGATGCTATTACCATAAGTGGTAGAATCACTCAAGTTCTCATTATTACTCCATTTACAAGCCAACCAGTGGCTCAATCCAAAGCAACTCCTGACCCTAAAGAGGATCCCATACTCAAATAGTTAAATAAGACTCAATCAAACATTTCCATTTGGAGTCTACTCATGTCTTCTTATCCTCACCGCCAAGCTCTTTGTATAGTGTTAAGCCAATGCTAGACTCCAACAGACATTTCTTTCGAAGCTCTGGTTGCTTCCATCACAACTTATACAAAAAGAGTATCTATTTCCTTTTTTGACAATGAGATCTCGCTAGGTGGACTACACAATAATGCCTTCTACATTACTATCATCACAAGGGAGAAAACTGCCCCAATGATTCCAATTAATAATGGGTCTGCACTCAATGTCTGCCTGCTAAAAGTTACAAGCTACCTGGGGTTAAGTGCTATCGATTGTACCCATTCAGATCAAATTATATGAGCTTATGATAATTCCAAGAGAGAAGTTCTGGGAGTGGTGACTCTGACCGTCAATATGGGCCCAACCACTTTCAAGGTACCATTTCATGTCATTGATATACCATCATGTTTTAACTTACTTCTATCAATAAGACTACCAAGTTTTCTTGTTATGAGCCTGTCACTTTTTTTTATGTTCTAATTGATGAATCTGACTTCAATCAAATAGAAAAAGAGAATAAAATAAATGAAATAAAAGATGCAGTTAATAAGCCCATAAACACTAGCACTCATGACATGCCTAAAAATATATACATTGCATCTGCATGATCAAACAAATAGGACACTGAATCTACCATTAAGAGATTCGAAGACTGCATTGCCTCGGAGCCCAGTGACATGATAGAACTTGATCCAAGCATCACCGTCCATAAGATCCCAACATACCCAGATTGCAAGCCTGTCAAACAGAAGCTCAGGCGCTTAAAACCAATCTGGTACATTCCAATCAAGGGAGAAGTGGCTAAGTAACTCTTTCACAAGTTCATTGAGCCTACTAACTACCCGTCCTGGTTAGCTAACATTATCCCCATACCAAAGAAAGATGGGAAAGTCAGAATGTGTGTGGATTACAGAGATTTAGACAAGGCATGCCCTAAGGATGATTTCCTACTACCCCACATAGACCTTTTAGTCGATGCATTAGCTGGTTTAGAGATGATTTCCTTAACTGATCTAATCGCAGGGTACAATCAAATCTTGGTTCATCCTCTTGACAAGGAAAAGAGAGCCTTCGTCACTGAATGGGGTACTTATTGTTACAGAGTAATTTCATTTGGGTTGAAGAATATCAGAGCCACCTATCAAAGAATGGCTACTATAGTTTTCTATGACTTATTGCACAAAGAAATGGAAGTCTACATTAACGAGATGGTCATTAAAGGTGCTACTGCTGAACAACATCTACAAGCACTATATAAATTCTTCCTTAGACCTTAATAGTACATTCTCAAACTAAATCCCAATAAATGCATATTTGGAGCCTCATCTTGAGTGTTCCTAGGCTATATGGTTAGTAAGAAAGGCATTGAGGTTGATTCTGCCAAATCCAAAGCCATTCTCGACATGCCACCTCCTAAAACTAAAAAGGAGATAAGGGGCTTTCTGGGCCGTCCACAATACATCAGTCGGTTCATCCAACAATTAGTAGACACTTATGGACCAATATTTAACCTGCTTAATAAAAACTCCCCTAAATAGTGGAATGAGTAGTACCAAAGGGCCTTCGAACAAATTAAGAAGTACCTACTGAATCCACCAATTTTACAACCTCCTAAACCTAGTCAACCACTATTGCTCTATTTAATTGTCACTGAAGAAGCCATGGGGGCAATGCTGGCACAAAACGCCCCATAATCACATAAGGAAAATGTCCTCTATAACTTGAATAAGAGAATGCTGGCTCACGAACTCAAATACAAATACATTGAGAAACTCTATCTTACTCTAGTATAGGTCTGCCATAAACAAAGGCATTACCTGGAGGCATACATCTCACATGTCCTCACTGATCAAAGTTCGTTGAAGTATCTTATAGAGAAGCATATCCTAGATAGTAAGATGGCTAGATAGATGGTAGTCTTGGTGGCCTATGACCTCAAGTATGTTTGAGGAAATCCATCAAGGGTAGTGTCATTGTTGATCAACCGGTTGCTACCCCAACTGATGAACATTGGGAAGAACCTGAGTTTTCTGATGAAGACATTCTATTCCTTCAAAATGAAACATGGAAACTATACTTTGATGGAGCCTCCAATCATATAGGGTATGCTGCTGGAATGGTATTCCTTACACCTACTGGCGAAAGCTTGCCTTTGGTAGTCAAACTCGACTTTGAGGTAACAAACAATGAGGTTGAATATGAAGCAAGTGTATTTGGATTAGAATAAGCTCTTTAGATTGGCATCAGAAACTTAATAGTCTACGATGATTCAAATCTTATTATCTCCTTCGCCTTGGGAAAATGGAAAATCAAAGAGGAGCGGTTGGTTACTTACCATAAGTGCCTCGAAGAATTGGCCAATGACTTTGATACTTTAACCTTTCATTATCTGCTAAGAACTCAGAACAGGTTCACTAACACACTGGCCACCCTTGCATCTATGATAGAAATACGTGATGGGTTTATTATCCATCCTATTTCAATAAGCATCAAGCACCAACCAAGCTTTCAAGCTCTCTGCATAAACATTCAAGAAGCTAAGGAAAAGCCTTGGTATTGGTACATCTACATCTACCTCACAAAAGGTGAATATCTTAAAGTTTCCTCTAAATTAGAAAGGAGAACCATTAGGCAACTGGCCAGTGGATACATTTTTAGAGGTGACATCCTATACAAAAAATCGTGAATGGCATCCATTTTAGATGCGTCTCAGACGAAGAGGCCAGAAAAATCATGGAAGAAATCCATAGTGGGACAGATAGCACCCACATGAATGGTTTGTCATTATCTCAAAAAATCATAAACCAAGGCTACTATTGGCTCACCATAAATAAGGACTGCACACGGTTCGCCTGAAGGTGCCTTAAATGTCAAGAATATGCAAAGCTCTAGAAGCTACCCTCTTCATTTATCAATCCAATTTCCACTCCTTGGCCCTTTGCCATTTGGGGTATTGACATCATTGGAAAGATCTCACCGAAGTCTTCAGTCGGCCATGAGTACATCCTAGTGTCCATAGACTACTTAACTAAATGGATTGAAGCTATCCCTTATAAGATCTTGGATTCAAAGAAGGTAGCCCAATTCATTAAAACCAACATCATCGCAAGGTATGGTGTTCCATATGAGAACATCTCACACAATGGCTTCCACTTCCAGAAAGAGCTAGTCACTCTCTTAAAAAAGGAAAAGATTAAACATCACAAGTCTTCCCCATACAAGTCTCAAAGTTGCCAATAAAGCACTAAAAAATGATTCAGAAGATGATTAGGAATCACAAAGGTTAGCATCTGCATTTGCCAAAAACCCTTCTTAGGTACATAACTACATACAAATTAGCTACTTAAGCTACCCACTATTCATTAGTCTATGTAATGGAAGCAGTTCTCCCCATAAAGTTGGAAACTCAGACAGGTAGAGTTCTCCAAGAAGCTCAAATCTCTAAACTCTACTGAAAATAGGCCTACCATGATCAACTCAATGTGATTGATGAAAAAAGGGTGGCAGTTCTCCATCACACACAAAACTATTAGATCAGGCTTACCAAGCATTTCAATGGGTTCGAAGTTGTAATCTTTAGGAAGGCGACTTAGTTCTCAAAGAGATTAGACAATTCATGCAAGACCCTAAAGGGAAATTCAAATCTCTTTGGAGTGGGACATATATCATAAAAAAGATCATGTCGGGTGGAGACATCATATTGATGGACGTCGATGACAACAAATTCAACTATCCGACCAATCTCGATCAGCTCAAAAAGTACTTCATATAGTTTTCTTGTTGTATGAGCATGCATTTAGGCATCATCATTTCTATAACAAGAACTACGTGGACCTTATTCTCTAAATTTATAATGTTCTTCACTTTTCAAAAATCTTTTATAAGGAAATACATAGGCAGCCTTTATAGGCACGGTCCAAAGCATTCGATAAAAATAAAATTTTCATCTCATTTGGGCTCTTTAACATTGCATGTAAGAGTTAAAAGGAATAAATGAAAACTAAAAGAAGAATGAAACCCGCTAAACTGAAAACCCAAATAGGCAGCTTTGATAAAATTTTGGGTACAGCCTGCAAGACTGAAAATCGAAAAGGTGGTCTAGGTAACAATCAAGACAACTCGCTAAGTTGAAAACCCAAAAGGGAAGCTTAGGCAAAAACAAGAGCTTAAATAAAAAAAACGTTTATTGAGGTCTTATTCATCTTTTGGAACATCCAAAATAAGATATTTGACATAGAAAAGTAAAATAAACAAAGTTTTATTTTTTTTTCTAAAGTCTTATTTTCCTAAGTCAAAAACTCATACTCAATCTTCAATCTCAATCAAAAGAGCGAATCATTTTTCCTTCCCCTTTTTTCAACAAGCCTCGATCCACCACTCAAGATAGTGGCTAGGCTTGCCATAATCATCACCTGAAATCACCATAGCCCTTGTGAAGTCTTTGATCGAACAAGAGAGAACAGCTCTAGCCACTCTATCATTCACCAAAGTTGCTTTAAATAATGGACCATTTGGGGGCATATATTGATCATGTCCCATCTGACGAAGGACTCTTATCGCCTGATACCAAGTCACATATTGGAAACCAAGAAAATACACTTGGTTGTATCCTTAACTCCTCGACATAAATTACTTAATAGTGTACCAATCAAGCTTTCATGGCAAATACGAAGGACTCAGCTCCATCAACCAGCTAATCCACTCCTTCTCCAAATCAAAATGGATAACAATACTCTGAGTGCGATACCAAGTTGCAGATTAGTCTGGTCTATCAAGTCAGGAATAATCTTGAGATGGTCTCTTAGCCCAAATCTAACAAGAAATACACAAATCAAAGGAAAGCCTCCAAAACATGTTAAAATAAATAGGCAAGAAAAAAGGTTTAAGTACTTGGAGCAAAATCAAGTTAATGGACCAAGGCCCCCTTGAGCTATAATAATGGTTAAGGCTTAACAGTGTTTCAGCCAAAATCATACCCATAATTAACTTACCTTCACCCATCTGGGGTATGAGCTCAACCATTTTGGCATCTCCCCATCCAACCAGGCCCACAAAGATATAGCCTGTAGTCAAACTAAAGGTATAGGCCTTCAATCTTCAATCTTGCCAAACTAGATCATCCTTCCTCTTCTCCCAAAATATCTCGGCCAAAGCAGGCAGGTCGACCCAATCATCTTTCACTAAGCATGAAGCACCCTCAGTGCTTAAACCCAAAAGCCTCTTAAATGAGTTAAAATAGCCTACCCATTAAACTAGAAAAGCTAGGTCGGCCTCAAGACTCATACCGAGAAAAAAGGAAAAATTCTTGAAAGTCAGACACATCTCGTCCATACCCACCCAAGACCGAAAAACGTGATTGATAGAGTTGTAAAATCGGTTGAAGCATTCAAAAATTCCCAATCTATCCTAACACCCTTAAGTGTGGGCAAAGTTCCATATTGTATCTTCCGAGGTTGATTCGACTCACTTTGTCCAATTTCTTGCAAAATCCATTCATCATGTGACTTAAAAAAGGTTCCATATTACGGGTAAAAAAGAAAAAGAAACTGAATTTTTTTCTAAAAGCAAATAGTTTTTTCTGTGATTTTTTGAGTAAAAAAATCAATTTTCGTACACCTATTTATAGTGGCATGTAAATCGAGGCAAAAAAACAGAGTTCGGAAGGTTGAACACGCGAGCCAGGGCAAAACACTTGCGTTTAAGCCCAAACACATGTATTTAGGCCCAAGCCCATGTGTTTAGGCCCAAAGGTATGTGTTTAGCTACCATGTGTCATCTTCTCGAGTACTGACCCAGCCTGTCGTGACAATTCGTTCCAACCCAATTCAATTCCATTTTCGCTCAATTTTTAGCTTAAAAATATTCTTTTCAATCGAAATTTCCAAAAATAAAAAAATCACGAAACAATAAAAATGGAAATTTTATAAATTTTCATAAAAATTAAACAGCAGTTCAAAAATACAAAAAAAAAACTGACAACTCGAGACTCCAAGTGGCTCCTCAAAATGCACAACTCAGCCAGAGTAGTGCTCAAGTTGTACATAGTCCTCAGATGGGAATCAACGGTCTGCACATGGATCACACTAGGAACCTGTATGAAATAGAGAGAAAATCAAAAAGCTACTAATAGAAACCCATAAGGGAAATAAAAAAGGATCAGAGACTGATTGTATCAGAAGCCTGAGCAAAGTTCACTCGAGGCTCACTTGGCAAGTAACTCTAATCCACAAGGTGGATCTGGTTGGCACCTGCAACATCAATATAAGATACCTTATCCATAACATGAGGGAGTGTATGCCATGACTAGCTGGAGCTAGCAGGCATGTGTGATGTAGAAGCACCTATGCCCGAAGAAGCTAAATTTTAGTGAAGTGCAGCCTAACGGTTACTCCCACCATGAAGCCTCCTCCTCCAAGTAATATTAGCGCTCGCTTTTGGGAGCTTGGCCATAACCAGTATGAAATAGGGGCATCACAACCATGAAACAGGATGCCATGAAGTCTAGGTATGAAGTGTCCTCAAGCAAATAATCCTTTCAAGGCTTTCCCACTCTCTAGTAATCCTGAAAGGTGCCAGACATACTCTCCCTCATCTGTGTGGAAGGATCAGCTGGTATAACCCTCTCCTTATTAGACTAGGCCACCACACACTCCCCAAGGAAGAACTCCATCAGAGAAGATGAGCCAATCATAACCCGTCTTTGGGTAAAGGTGATCCTGATGGAAAGAAGGTCTACATCTTCAAACTAAACCATGTGAAAAGGTCTCCAGACGACCTAAATTGCTAAACTGGTGGGAATAAGTCATAAAGTAATACAAAAAATGGGTGAAGTTACCATAACTTACCCCAATCAATGTGGCTAGAATGCGTCTATAGTCAGAAAGGTGAAACTAACCTACTCAGGAAGCCAGGACTCTCGGCACCATATCCTTCAAATAAAAAAATGGAATCTAATCTCAAAGCATAACCCTAGGAGAAATCGCTCCGTTGTGGGAAAAGGCCTAAAGCTGTAAAGAAAATGAACACTTAGTAATGAGGAAAAAATCAAAGTAGCCAAAAAAGTAAAACGGTAATACTGGCCTCCCATACTATGGTAGTCACCGAAATAGCTACTCTATTAACTCTAAAGAGAACGCCTATACCTCAGTATGTCACAGCCAGTGTGGCTCTACCCCAATCATACTCTTCAAGAGCACCCAAGTCCTCTAGTGAAGACAGGATCCCCATATTAACCCAGCTGGCCTCATTATAAAGTAAAATAGTGGACAATATTATCACCAGACAGACTCTAGCACACTGGTCAATAGAGTACTGCACTAGGTCCATCTGAGACAGTAAGTCAAGCAAGTCACTCCTGGGAACTAGCCTAGTAAAATTGTGATCCAAGGTCTCCCCGAGTAGATTAGCCACGTCATAATCTAGCCGCGACGCCTGAAGCGCATCCCTGTCAAGCATGCCCACTCAAAGGGGGTCATAGTCATCTCCCCCACTAGCAGATGGAATGTGTTGGTGGTCTGCCACCACCTCTCAACTAGAGAGAAATCAAATTCCTATATGGGATCATTCTATGTCTAAACTCATCCAACTAGAAAGATGAGCCGGATCAATGCGCTGAGCCACAACCTCATGACCGCGCAAAAAGCCTATCACACTATCCAGTCTCGACCTACCACCCATCTGGTTAAAGGTGCCATCCTATAGGTATGCATTCAATCTCATCATTTTCTATTCTTATTTATTTCTAACTCTACATTATTTTTTAGCGTAAAAATAGATACGAGTAGAAAAATAAATAGACCTGACTAAAAAATCAATACAGAAAACTCAAATAGCATAAAAAATAAAAAGAAAGAGAGAAAATACATACCGCAAGAAAATCGTGCCAGCTCACATGCTCCTGGCGACTCTCTAAAAGAGCAGCATTCATAGGCATATGTGGTCCTCACAAGCCATCAGTAGATGATCAATCGTATCTCACTCCAACAAAGGAACAACTACAGAGTCAGGCTGATCAGTGGACGAACTAGGTAAGTCACCAAATAACTCCTCCACAATGAAACTAAATTGTGGATCGCCAATAGTAACATTGAACTGAGAATCATCAAAAGATTGGATCTCCTCTCCCTCTAGTGATTCATGCAAACGCACCGACAAATCCTCCTCCTGAATAAAATCGGCTGGTATCATCCAAAAACTTCTTGCTAAACCAGAAAGGGAGAAGAAAGAAAACTTGAGAAATGAAATGAGAAAGTGAAAAGTGTGAAAAACAAATGAACTCTCAATCCCTTTTTATAGACAAAAGTTCAACTACCGCATTAAATGCATTTACACTTATCGGGCATGTTTCCACAAATGAGACTGCTAAGGGGGTAACTGTGAACCCTAATTTTTGCACAATTAAATTCGGT
>CAOJBK013211094.1:0-17682 GCA_948294925.1 Codiaeum variegatum
CCTTGTAAATTAAATTACATATTTAATTTAATCATCATTAGCAATTAATTAAACTCTTTGATTAATCATTAATATGATTTATACAAGCTAATGGGAATCGTTATATGGTATGTAACTTACTAGGTTTTTAATTAGCAATGGGATAAAGAAAACTCTTTTTTTTCTCACTAAATGTGTTAACCTAATTAAACACTTAGTCCCATAAGTTGAGAGTGACATCTAGCATAACATAACGTGACTACCAAATTAGAAATGAATATTGGTGATCATATCCTTGACATTGCATGGACCTCTTGTTCATAATTATCGTGCACTCGAATCCCTTCATTATGGATTCTTGATTTTAGCTAGGGCATGGAATAGTAAAACCCTATATGCTAGATCATAGGACCTTTATTTGATGTAAGTTCTCAATAAATCAGTTCCTACTAAAAACTCATTCTAGTGAACCTTATCCACCCTGGCCAGGGATTTGCATATCAAGAACAATCAGAAGTTATAGGATTCCTTCCTTGGTTAGCTAAGTTAATGAATCCTTTCTTGATTAAACACTTATCCCAACATACCACTGATTATGGCCACCACATGCCATATACCAATACATGACTAGCATTTATATGTATGTAGTAACAAACCATAGCTACCAATATGCCAAATAACATGTCACCTCAAGTCTAAGGATTAAATGCACAATCATGATCTAGATGATGCAATATTTACTAGTTGGTAACGACCCATATATCCATCATCTAATGTCACTGTTCAACTTAATGAGTATTCTCACATACTCTCACGACATCACATGTATGTAGCATGAGACTCACTACCTCCATACCAATAGGTATCCCATACCTATCATAGATGACAATAGAGGTGATGGTCTTCCAAATTAATGGTGTCCCTACCAATAATCCTATGACCATGAACAACCTTTAAAGTATCTGATAAAGGGCAATTTGTCATTCATATTCTTAAACTCTTTGAGAATAGATTCCCTATAGAATACTTAAGGGATATATATATGTTCAATAAAAGGAATTTTTTCATTTAAAGAACATATATACTAAAACTAGTTAGGTATTCATTTACATTCACATGCTTAGTGTAAGCTCTAAAGCATTCACTGCTAACGCTGGGGGAAATCTCACAAATATGAGTAAAAACCCAAAGTTGTAAGGAGAAACTAGTTAGAAAATTAGAAAAAGATGAATATCAGAAGAAAAAAGGAAATATTGACCTCTCATGCTATAGAAGTCGATAAAATGCCTGCCCCCTGGCTCAGGACAAGTTGCCCATCCCTTGATACATCATAACCAGTGCTACTCCTACCTAGTCATACTCACCAAGTGCATGCAAGTCCTTTAATAAGCCCAAGATCCCTAAGTCAACCCATCCAAACTCATTAAATAGAAAGATGGTAGACAAAATGATCAACAAGAAACCTCTAGCACACTGGTTAATAGAGTATTGCTCTAAGTTCATTCAGGATAGAAGATCCAGCAGACTAGTCTTTGAGACTAACCTTATAGAATTACAGGGGTAACTGCTTCTTGAGTAAATTGATCATATCATGCTCTGGCCACTACACTGTATCAAAAACGACTGGCAGATTCCCAAAGCGCATGCAAGTCAGACATGCCAACTCAAATGAGGTCATGGTCATATCTCTCATAGGTAAATAAAACATGTTGGTGGTTCACCACCACCTCTTAACTAGAGAAAAAATAAGGCTCCTGTCTAGAGTATGCTAAAAATCTAGACTCATCCAGCCCGCCAAATGAGTTGGATCAATGCTGTGAGCCATGTCCTCGAAATGGAAAAGAAAGTCTATCACTCTAGCAACTTGTGACCTAACACCTCTCTAGTTATAGGTGGAACTCTACAGGTACAAATTCTGTCACTTTATTTTATGTTATTATTTATTCTAACTCTATTTTGTTGTTTTAGCTTAAAGATAAAATATGAGTGGAAAAATAAATAAATGTTCCAAAAAAAAATATAAAAAATGCACAAGAAATTTCGAATGGCATAGAAAAAAGAAAAAGAGGGAGAGAAAATAAATAACAAAGGGAAGCCCCACCAGCTCTCATGCTTCCTGATGATTCTCTAGAAGCCAAGCATTCATAGCCATACTTAGATCCACATGGTTTATTAGTAAATGATCGAAAGTATCCCATTCAGGCAAAGTAACAGCAGCTGCAGAATCCAACTAACCAACTGATAAGTCAGGCAAGCCACCAAGTAGCTCCTCCTCAATTGTACAAAATTGTGGGTTGTCAAAAGAAGGAATATCTTTTCCTTTAAGGGACACGTTTAGAAGCATCGACAAATCCTCCTCTTGAACATTTTTTCCTATATCATTCAGAAACTACTTGTTGAATTAGAAAGGTAGAAGAAGAGGAAGTCGAGAGAAAGAGAAGTGTGAGCTTAAATGAGCTTTCTAAGCCTTTTTATGGGCAAAATCCTTGTGACCCTCTTTAACACATTAACATTTATCAGTTAGATTTTTTGTAAAATGAGACTGCTAATGGGGGTAGCTGTGAATCCTAATTTTTACACCATTAAATCCATCCCATAAATAGGAGCCCAAAGATTCAAACCACGCTCAAATTATACCTTAAACCGACCTAAAAAATCTAAAAAATTGAACCAAAATAGACCAAACCTAGAAAATCAGGCCCAACATGCACACGTTCGAAGCCAAACTCACACATTTGGTCCAAAAGCACACGTTTGGCCTAAACCCACGAGTCTTTTATAAATTGAAACCTTCAGAATAGTTTTAGGGTTCAACTTTTATGCTTCTAGACTACTTTTATACTTCCAAACCTCCTAAAACACTCTCCAGACTTTACAATTCACACCAAATCGATCCAAAACACCAGAAACACTCAAAATTCACCAAAGACGGTCATTTTCAGATCAGTCAGATGGTTCAGTTTTCACTAGTCCAGTCCAGACAAACTCTCATTAGTACTCTCCAAACACAATAGAGACACACTCTGAATTCATCAAGCCATCAGATCCACTGCATTCGAAACCTCTTGAGCAAAAGGCAATAGGGTATAGTATTTCTATTCCTTTTATTCTAATTTAAGCCCTTTAATATGAAATAAGGCATTTTTCATTAAAACTCTTTTTTTTTTCTAAAATGAATCAAACCAAAGCCCTAAAATGAACTTAGGGAATAATATTAATAAAATCCTTTTTCATTAATTAAATATTAAATGGATTAACAACTTGGTTAATTATTTTATTAAATAAAACTAATTAACTTTTGAACCAACCAAACCACCACCTATTATTATCAGAACAGCTCCCCCCTTTGCGAAAAGGGAGGATGGCGTGGGGTTTGATTTCCATTCAACGGGATATGCCAGTAAGCCTTCTAATGGCTCCAACTCTAAAAATCTATATTTTCTAATGGCACCAACTCCAAAAATCTATTTTTCTTTACTTTTCCATTTTATTTATTTTGTTATATTTGTTAATCATTATCTATACAATGACCTATATTGTTGTAAGTGTTTGTATTGCTATTGTCATTGTTATAGATTTGTATTGGAGAATGTGTGGCCTTCCCAAATCCTTTTGAACTAAAGAGGGGATCCCCTATTTAATTATTGTTTTTTTAATGTAATCAATTTTATTATCTTTCTTTAGGGATGTGTGCCTTCCCTAGAACCTTAAACGGGCTAGAGGAAGGACCTCTGTTTAATCTTTTCACTTTTATCGCTTTATGGATGTCATGCATATAATAGTATGTTCATGCATCATAAACTACCATGCTTTATCTGTTCATTCGTCACTTGATATGGCATGCATACATAAAAATCACTTTTTAACCAGAATCATACTTTTCTTAAGCTAAAAGCTATTTATGAAATTGGAAAACTCCTTTTCTAAACTTGTTTTTATCAAATCAAGAATCCCCGAACCCAACTATGGTTCGAGGAATAGCCTTTTCAGAATAATTGGGTAAAATTATTTTCTAAATGGAGTTTTACAATTTTTTTAATCACTTAAGGAAAAACCATTTTTTTAAAGATTAGGTGGTGACTCTAAACAGATCACACGCGAACACCAACAGACATATGTGGGGTGTACAAATGTGGGACTTGTCCACAACTGTGATGCCATGTGCAATTCGTGTTTAGTTTCCTTGAACCATAAAGTCAAAGGCACACTAGGAAATCCCACGGGCTTCGGACGGGACCTCACAAGTGTACAAATGTGGGACTTTTCCACAATCGTGATGCTATGCGCAATCTAATCCCACATGGTCAGTTTCCTCAAGTCATAAACTCAAAGGCATGCTGGGAAATCCCACAGGCTCAGAAGCGGCCTCACATTAACATGTGATGATTGCTACTCAAAAAGTTTCCTAATAAGTTTCAAGAAATATAAAAAAATCTTTAAGAGACTTTAATAAAATGGTTAGAGTTTTATTATTGAATAAAATCAAAAAGATTGATCATAATCCTCAAATTAAGCTATTTATAAATAAATGAACTTAAGAGTAAATTAGTAATTAAAACAAGGCAAAATTTGTTAAGAAGCCCCTAAACTTTGATATTTTTTTTGTATTAAGCCCTGAACTTTGATTGTATTGTATTAGACCCTTTAACATCCATTTTATATTTTATTAAGGACCTTTTTACTCAAAATAGTAAAGGTCATAATAAAACTTGTTGTCCAAACAATGTACACCAGGGGGGGGGATGAATTGGTGTTTTGAAGCTATTCTTAGATTTTTCAAACAAAGTTCCCAATTTTAAACCTTTAAAATTGTTTCTAATTAAAAATGAGTGATAACATAATGATATATATCAAAGAACTATGAATATATGAAAAAGATTAGTTTTAAGCCACCAATAACAAATGAAAAATCGAGCAATATAAAAATAATAGTAAATAAGAGAAAGGAAGAAGAGATTGCTCAATTTTTATAGTGGTTCGAAGACTCCTTCTCTTATATCCACTCTCTCAATCAACAGATTGAGGTTACACTATCAACCAAAGCCTCTAAGCTTTTAAGTCTTCGAATTTTTCCCAATCACAACAATGGAGTATTCAACTCCGAATACAAGTGTTTTAGGGTTTATAAAGAGTTCATGTCAAATTATTTGATTACATGTGCTAGGTTAAGAATTTTCAAAGAATAATCCCAGCTAAATTTTTCTTAAACTTAAGGGTTTTCAATAAAGAACTAAATGTTTTAGAAAACAAGAGAGAATGAGCTTTGAGAGCTAAAAACTTAAGAACAAGTGTATATAATTGCAATTGAATGGTTCTTCAATCTTTTTCACTTTGTTTATGGTGTTCTCTTTTATACTTTACCCATATTGGAGCTAAAAATATGTTTCTAACATTCAAAAATTACAACTAACATAATTTCTAATGGATTATAACAGGTATCATACAGGCGTATAGGTCTTGGGCCATACGAGTGTATCTGGTAGTTGAGTTTGAATTAAATAGCCGTTGTAAGGGATACATTCATATCGTCCCCTATTGATACGGGATTATCACAATTTGCCCTAAATTCCCAAACCTACTGTATTAGCATATGGGTTGTATAGAAGTGGCTCTATATAGGCGTATGGATGTCTTCCATACGGACATATCCAACCATTTATGTACTTTTTCAAAACACTTTATTTCAAAAATGATTGTTAGTTCATTCAAAGTGTTTATACATATAATATGGGTTCCAGAAACATAATTGTGCACCAAATGCTCCTTGATTTCTCATTCAATCACAAAACATAATTTTGATAAATAATTATATCTCAATAGAAAATAAGTTTGAAATAACAAAAAATTCCTTCAACTAGACTATTGATTTTGGAATCATCAAAATATAGAGGATAATAATCTCCCCATTTTTTATGATGACAAAACCTTAGATTAGTTTCAAGCAAAAAACATGAAATGCCACAAAAAAAACTAAACTTAAAGTTTTTTTCAAAATTTTTTGTAAAAAGTGGGACATAGTTCCCCTATCGATATGCCAACAATTTTTGATAAAAATTTTTCATTAAAAGGTATAAAACACTTACAATGCAACTATAATGTCCAAAGAGTGACAATAGTAGTTTAATAACACAAATGCTTAATATAACACTTAATGTACCAAGTATAGTTAGATCATTATTAGTAGTAGCAAAAATAAACTATATAGCACACACCACAAGCTTGAAATAACAATATAATAATAAAGAAATAAAGAATGTAATAATAAACACAAGCTTGAAACAAACTACATTTTCTCCACCTTTTTATCATTGAACAAAAAGGTAAAGAACTTGTGAAAATTCAAGGATATAGAATATAAAAGAAAGGATGGGCATAATATTCAACATTAAGATCAAAAGATAGCCAATATCCAAAATATAATCAACAATATAAAAAAAATCAACAAAGCTAAAGATAAAGGCCTTAAATGGCTAATGTACCATGTGCTAAAGCATAAACATAACAAAACCAAATATGCCATAAAGTCTAAAAACATAAAAATAGAAAGCATATATAAGTTTGACTTATTTTTAAAAAGATGAAGAATGGGTTAGGTGCTCAAGCTTCCAGTGGAGGAGGATGTGGGAATCACCTAATGAAATCGCTCCTCATATAGAAAATCTCAACTTGCCTCTTCTAAAATGTGGTCATTTAGTCTTCTAAAGTACCAAATCTTCCTTGAACCTCAAGCTGAAAGTTGGCTAAAGTCCTATTTGTTTCCTCAATCATGCCCATAACTGAAACTTGAAACCAAGCCTCATCCTCATTCGCTTCCTCTTCCTTTTCATGCTCAGACTCAAACTCCTCATCACACAATCCATGATCACATTCTTGAGCAACCTATTGAGCCCGTCTTGCTATTTCTTCAGGTGTGGAAGGGACAAAATCTAAAATAAGTTTAAAGGTGCTCCCATCCTTGATTACCAATCCCACACTTTTTCAAGTTTCATAAGTGATGTTATTGATTATCTTTTTTAGAATCTCATAGGGCTTTGTGAATCCTAATTTTGGCACCATTAAATTTGTCCTATTAATATGAGCCCAATGGTTAAAACTAGGAACAAATTAGGCTTTAAATAGACCCAGAAAACATAAAAAATTGAATCGAATCTGACTAAACCGAGACAAAAAAACTAGGCCTAGCAACAAGGCCCAAACAACTCATGCATTTTACCACAAAAGCATGCATTTTTCCTAAAACACATGTGTTTTGTCCCTCAGGGTTCTTGCATGATTCCTTATAAATTTAATCATTTTAGAACGACTTTGGGTTCTAGTTTTTACAAATTCAAAAGCACTTAAACTAATTTTCTAAGCCTTTAAACCTTCTTAAACACTTCTAAAACATCATAATTCCCGTTCATGCAAGTTCAGACGTTCCTGTCAGTTTAGATGTTCAATCCTTTCCACATTCTAATTTAGACATACAAACACCAATGCTCTCCGAACATAACAGAGACTCATTCCAGTTTCGTCAAGCCCTTCAATCTGTCGATTCTAAAGTCCCACAAAGCAAAGGTAGAATTGGTACAATATATTAGTCTCCTCTTAATTTTCAAATTACTTTAAGCCCTTTAATACAGAATAAAGACATTTTTTTTATCAAAATCCAATTTTAAGCCCTTTAATCTGATTAAGGCATGTTTTACTGAAAAATCTATAATCATAAAATCCATTCAATTAAACCTTAAAATGAACTTAGGTATTCACATTCAAAATCATTTTCATAAATCAAAATCTAAATTGGTTAATGGCCTAATGGTTATTGATTTTATTAAACTAAAATTAGTTAGATATTGAACATTAAACCACCCCAGTATTGTTAGAACACTCCAGACCCTTCGCGAGAAGGGAGAATGATGTGGGGTTTGATTCTCATTCCAAGGGATACACTGATAAGCCATTTCATGGCTTCAACTCCATACCCTTATTTACTTTTATTTTCTTTTATTATTTCATTTTTATTGTTACTTCTTTTAAAATTCTTTTATCTGTTATTGTGTTTAAATTGCTTTTGTTATTTTTGTGCTATTTGCTATATCTGTTGTGTATGGATCCATTAGTATTGGGGAATGTGTGCTCCTCTTAGATCATAAGACTGGAGGGGAGATCCCTTGATTTTTATTAATTTAGATATTGTAATTTAATAGTTTTCTTTGGGGTAATGTGCCTTCCCTAAAACCTAAAGTGAGCTAGAGGAAGGACCCCTGGTCAATCGTTGTTTTACTACTTTATATGATTGTCCTGTACATTATAGCATGTTCATGCATTCATGATTATTACAATATCTGTTCATGCATACACGAAAATCATATTTCAACTGACATCACATACTTTTGAGAAAAAAGGTATTATGTAAAACTGGTAAAAAAAATTTCATTAAAATATTTTATCAGACTACGAATCCCTAAACCCCCATCGGTTACAAAAAGAACAACCTTTCAATTGGGTAAAAATCATTTTTCTAAAATGGAGTTTTTCACAAAAGGTTTCCTAATCACCTATGAAAATAGGTTTTCTTAAAGTATTAAGTGGTGATTCTGTACACTTAACACACCATGTGCCTGCCAACGAACACATGTGGATGGACAAATGTGGGACCCAACCACAATCCATAATGCCATATGCAATCTGACCCTTCGTGGTTGGTTTCCTTGACCCATAAATTAGAAGTTTCACTGGAAAATCCTGTAGGCAGCTTGAGCGGGGCTTCATAGCTGGCGACTCCACAGGGGACGTTTGGAAAACTGACAAAAACTAAGTGGATTATTTTTTGGAAAATAATCTTTTGGCTTAAAACTATGTGAAAGTAGGTTTCATGCATCACTTCACACACTCCTGTATACTAGGAAAGCCTGGATAGAGAGTAACATCGAGTGAGCTTCCTTCCTTAGGACTGCTTCACCGATAGTGAAATCATAAAACTCCAAGGCGTACCCTCCGATCCTTTTGCTAGGGGCAATGAGGTTGTACGTACTGTTAAAATAATGAAAACCTGCTTGGTTCTCATGTGGTTAGGTATATTGCACCTCTAGTCATTGGGGAACCGTTAAAACCACTGAACCATCATGTAATGACTAGAGTTGACCTAGGTCCCATGTACTATAATATATTACTGTCATCATGAAACCTTTTTTCATTCATGCATATATGCATGCATCACGACATCCAAAAAACTGAAGTTGGGTAAAGCGCACATATTTCAAACAAAAAAACTAATCCTTTAAACACTCATCCTCTTTTCAACCTACATACATGCTATTGTCTTTACCTTTCTTTTCAAAGAGCTGATACCCAACATCATGTTCAACATTGAAGATATCCCACTTGCTGCTGATGCCACTGCTCCTAATGCTACTACTCCACCTGCTGATATCACTGCTATGCTCATTGAACTCATGAGAAGGAAAGAGGAATCCATGAAGACTCAATAAGAGACCCTCTTCGCTATGATGCAATCCTAAGAACTGATTATTTTGGGCAAGGTTTAGGCTATGTTGTCACAAGTTAAAGTCCTACCTAACAACCATGCTTCTTCCTTCAATTCTGGAAAAGACTTTGTGGTCGATGAAGTCATTATCCTAAATCCATCTATTGGTCGTGGGAACAATGCCCTAACTACCCCTATTATAGATCCTTTCCTAAAAGGGGTTTAAGATCATCCACTCCTCAAGACTATGGCTGAGAAATATGAGGAAATGAAAAAGACCCTGAAGGCTTTAAAAAAGAAAGAAAAGCTTCTGGATGTGAAGGCATTGAGTCCTTTCCCTAATGATAGACTTCCACTGAAGTTCCAAATGCCAAAATTTGAAAATTTCAATGGTACTTCCTTCCCTAAAACTAACTTGAGGGTCTATAATGGGACACTCCATCCTTTAGGTGTGGAAGGCATGCTCCTTGCTAAGCTTTTTCAACAGTGGCTTATTGGTATGGCTCTAACCTGGTTTGTACAACAAGATAATTTCAAGAAATAGACATGGGAATCTATTTGTATTGAGTTTGTAAAATTAATATTCATATAATCAAGAAGTGGACATTAAAAGAACGGATCTTGAGACTACTAAACAGCAGTCTAAGGAAACCTTCTCTACTTTTATTACTAGGTGGAGGGAGAAAGCCTCCTAAATGGTAAACAAACCAATTGAAGCTAAGAAAATTGACATAGTGGTCAAAAACTTACTTCCTGTGTATCAAGACAGAATGATGACATAGTACTTTCCAGATTTCAAGCTTTGATTCATGTTGGCACATGCCTTGAAGACTGTGTCGACTCTGGCATCATCAAGGATGAAACTCAGACAACATCCTCCAGATTCAAAAAAATAAGTAACTTTCAAATAGATGGTAGAGTTAATGCAATCTTAACCCGTAAGCCACTTCAAATTCAATGGAGGGAATTCACATACTTAAGGGGATTAACACTGAGCTATCTCCCAAAAATGTGAATAGAGAATGGTGCCTTTAAACCATTAGAACCCAAGCTAGTTCCCAATCCATTACCGAAGAACTTCAAAATGAATGAGAGGTATGATTATCACCAAGGGCCAGGATAAAAAAATGGATGATTGCAAGGCCCTCCATCAAAAGATTCAAGTTTTCATCGATGCTAACAAAATCTTACTTCATACTGTAAATATCGACATAGATCCCCTACTAAAGCACAAGGTAAATGCCATACTGAATGAATTTAAGGAGGGTAATTCAACACATCTCATTACTGATGCTTTGCTCTTAAGCAACTATCCTTACACTGGAGAAGACCAATCTTCCTTAGAGGTGTCTTTCTCCCTAAATTGCTCACCTCAGATTGGCCAACCTTCCTTAGGAAGGTCAATCCCTAATGATTACTACTATGTCATCATCGACTTAAGATATTTAGGTGAAAAAATAGATGCAATTACTAGAAGTGTCAGAATCACTCAAGTGCCTATTATAATCCCACCTGCTAGTAAACCAATGGTTATATCCAAAGGGAATCCCGGCCTTAAAGAGGATCCCATGCTCAAACAACTTAAGAAAACTCAAGCCAACATTTCTATTTGGAGTCTGCTCATGTCCTTCTACCTTTATCATCAAGCTTTTTGTAAGGCACCGAGTCAATGCCAGACCCCAACACATATTACTCTCGAAGCTCTAGTAGCTTCCATCACAAGTGCTATAAAAGGGACATCCATCTCTTTCTCTGACAATGAGATCCTACCTTGGAAACCACATAATGATGCCCTCTACATTACTATCATCATAAGGGACAAAACTATCCCAATGACTTTGGTTAATAATGGGTCTGCGCTCAATGTGTGACCGCTAAAAGTTGCAAGCTGCCTGGGGTTAAGTGTTACTGATTTCACCCCTTCTGATCAAATTGTACGGGCTTATGATAACTCCAAGAGAGAAGTTTTAGGAGTGGCGACTCTGACCATCACTATTGGCCCAACAACCTTCAAAGTTCCATTTCAAGTCATTGATGTGCCATCATGTTTCAATTTACTTCTGGGTAGGCCTTAGAGCCAAAGCTGTGCCATCGACTCTACATCAGAGAGTTAAGTTTCCATTGAAGAGTGGCATTGTTACTATCAAAGCTATCTAATTTGGAAAATCAAAAGTCCTAAACATTATTCCTATCTTGAAAATCTAGCCCGAGTTGTCAATATATCTTTTATTTGACTTCTCATTCGTTAAATTCTTTTATTCATTAA
Source organism: Codiaeum variegatum (assembly GCA_948294925.1). NCBI lineage: Eukaryota > Viridiplantae > Streptophyta > Magnoliopsida > Malpighiales > Euphorbiaceae > Codiaeum > Codiaeum variegatum. The sequence goes on from CAOJBK013211094.1 coordinate 11,715, forward strand.
AAGAGTCATTTGCCTTGGATTTTGATCCATATTACAACCCGATGATTGGAAATGTTCTGAAGCACATGGCCTACTTTCTTAGTCTGGGCCTTGGTAAAAATCAATAAGGAATTGAGTCCTCTAATGAATTTAAATTTTCTACTCCTTCTTTTATCCTGGTTTATTGAAGGGAGAACATGGAGTCGCGCAGCGGAAGCATAAAATTTTTTTGAAAAATCTAATGTAACTCAATTTTTGGTTTTTAAAACTTTTATAAAACTATTACCATACCAAAACCCTTTTGACATGGCTGGGTTTAGATATTCATTAAACACTTTAACAAATTACTCAACCCTAAGATGGACCTATATTCAATATCAAGGATCTTTACCAATTATTGTGCAAAGCACAATAGTTATAAAGAAGGGCCAGAACATGTGAAATACCTCAACTCCCTACTTTGTTTAGCTCCCCAAATGTGAAGCCTCTAGTTCGACTCATACTGAAGCTTTCCTTTGTCTTGTGTCTCCTTTCCTCCTTAAAAAAACTTAAACCCTCTCTTGGCTGCCCAATTTGTTCGTTCTTGCTTCTTGCTTGAGAACTTAATACCTTAGGGATTTTGTTTGGACTTTAGTTGAACACACACACTCCTTCCCAAGGATTTAGATGTAGAGCTTATAATTGAAGATGTTTTCTTCAGGAATAAACTCCATTTCATTAAATGGTGTGTGAAATTTTGAACTTTCTCTCACTAGCTCCTAAGAGCTTCTCACTCTAACTTCTTGAGGAAGATGAAGAATAGTGAAGAGTTCAAAATTGCTATAGCAAAATGAAGATTAAATCGACTTATATACCCATACCCTTAAATCTAATCTTCCTTAAATTAAGGAAAAGTTAGGCAAGGTCATGTAGGTTACTTGTGCTAGTAACCAATTGACTTATTGTCTAATTAATTAGTCATAAATTAATGTTATTAGCACAAGTGATTAGTAGGGATCGCATTAGCCTTTAATTAATCACATTATATGTAATTAATTGTTATCAACCATAGTCCAAATCAATTTAGTCATGTCCATTTGTATCCAATACAAACTATGATATAATTGAATAAATCCCATAATAAATTAAACTTCAAGATATGCTAGGATCTTTAAAAATTTAATTACTAGTCTAACCTAAAGTAATTTAATAATTAATTAAACTCTTTAATCAATTATCAACATGGTTAAATACAAAGTGAAAGGATACATTTTATGGTATGTGACTTGTTAGGTTCATGTTCTAACCAGCAAAGGGATAAAGAAAACCCCTTTTTTTTCACACTAAGTATGTAATACATATTGCATACTTAGTCCCATAAATCTTGTGTGACTTCTAGCATAACATATCATGACTACCTAATTAGAAATGAATGTCGGTGATTATATCCTTGACATTTCATGGACCTCTTGATTATAATTACCATTCACTCGGATCCCTTCATTACGATTCCCAATCTCAGCTAGGGTCGTGGAAAAGTCAAACCCTATATGATAGATCATATGACTTCTATCCGATTCTAATTCTTGATAAACTGATTCAAACTATAAACTCTTTCTGGTGAATCTTTACAACCTTTGCCAAGGATTTGTGAATAGAGAACAATCAGAAGTCATAGGATTCCTTCCTTATTAACCCAAGTTAATGAATTCTACCTTGGAGATCATTTATCTCAACATACCACTAATTATGGTCACCACATGCTATATACCAATAACTGATTGGCATTAGAATATAAGTAGTAGCAAACCATAACCACTAATATGTTAGATAACATGTCATTTAAAGTATAAGAATTATGTGCACAATTACAATCTCAATGATTAGACATTGACTGGTGGATTATACTCATGTGTCTATCATCTAATGTCATTGTTTGACATACTCATCACATGAGTGTTCACATGTTGTCACCACATCATATGTTTATAGTGTAAGGCTTACTACCTCCATATTAATAAGTATCCAATACCTGTCATAGATGACAATAGAGGTAACAGTCTATCCGGATTAATGTCGTTCCTACCAATAATCCTATGACCATGAACTTTCTTTAAAGTCTATGACAAAAAGAATCCATCTCGACATTCCCAAACACTTTGAGAATAGATTCTCTTACATAGAACTTAAGAAACATATATATGTAATATACTAAAATGAAGCTAATCATTAAACGAATATATATATATATAAAGCCATAATTGGGATTCAGATTACATATATATACATAAAGTAAATGCTCTAGGGCATACAAACCTAACATTTATGACCCAACAAATGATAAGATTAAGGAAGAGAAAGCTAAAGCCAGTGAAAGATCTATAATTACCAAATAAGGGGGAGAAACTAACATCCTCATGAGGCCATAATTCAAAACATTGAATGGTTACTTTGTCAAAGAGAAAGAGACAGTTCCTTACTATGCTTCTCCCAAACCTTGGATCTTCCCTGTGACTGGCATTAGAATCCCTAGATTTGAGTTGTTTACCGATGTGAAACTGATTGTTGAAGATTTCCATCTCATATGCTTCTTAGACAATGACTATGAAGAGAACATGGAAGCAAGCCTCTTTGACGATATAGTTGTTCTCACTAATAAAGAGGAGAAAACTAACCTCTATTTTCTAATCAAGCTTGCCAATGGAAAGCCAAAGAATTGGCAGTTTGACAACAATCCTATTGTAGCTTAATCTAAGACCGAGTCTGAGTCAAATACTAAATCTGAGTTTAGCACTAGATCTGAATCTTCTTCTGAGTCGGATTCTGATGTAACTAGTCTATTAGGTCTTAACTATGAATATGATGTAACTGTGGACCTATCTCCTATTTCAATTAATGAGACTACTAAATTTTCTTGCTACGAACTTGTCTCTTTGGTTTATTTTGATGTTCCAATTAACGAATCTGACTTCAATCAAATAGAAAAAGAGAATAAAGAATTAACAAAATAAAAGATGCAATTAAAGTGCCCATAAACACTGGCACTCATGACATGCATAAAAACCCATACATTGCATCTACATGCTCAAACAAATAGGATACTAAATCTATAATCAAGCAATTCGAAGATTGCTTCGCTGGGAAGCCCAATGACATGACCAGACTAGATCTAAGCATTACCGTCCACAAAATCCTGACATATCCTGATTATAAACCTGTCCAATAGAAGCTCACACACATAAAGCCTTCCTGATCTATTCTAATTAAGGAAGAGGTGATTAAACAACTCTCTCACAGATTCATTGATCCAATCAACTATCCGTCTTGGTTGGTAAACATCATCCTAGTGTCGAAGAAGGACGACAAAGTTAGAATGTGCGTGGATTATTGAGACTTAAACAATTCATCTCCAAAGGATGATTTTCCACCACCCCAGATAGACCTCTTGGTTGAGGCAGTAGCTGGTTTAGAGATGGTTTCCTTAATTGATTCGGTCGCAGGGTATAATTAAATTTTGGTTCACCCTCATGACATGAAAAAGATGTCTTTTATTGCTGAATGGGAACTTACTACTACAAAGTGATGCTATTTGGGTTAAAGAATGATAGAGCCACCTATCAGAGAATGGCTACTACTATCTTCCATGACTTAATGCATAAAGAAGTGGAAGTCTACGGTGATGACATGGTCATTAAGGGTGCTACCCCTGAATAACATCTACATGCATTGGAGAATTTCTTCCTAAGAATCTGACAGTATAATCTTAAGCTAAATCCCAATAAATGCATATTTAGAGCCTCATCTAGATTATTCCCAGGTTAAATGATTAGCAAGAAAGGTATTAAAGTGGATCCATCCAAATCTAATGCCATTTTAGACCTGCCACCTCTTAAAACTGAAAAGGAGGTAAGAGGCTTTTTGGGACATCCACAATACATTAGTCGGTTCATCTAACAGCTGGCAGACACTTATAGGCCAATATTCAACTAACTCAAAATGAATTCCGCCAAAAAATGGAACAAGGAGTGTCAGAAAGCCTTTGAACATATTAAAGAGTACCTTCTGAATCCACCAATTCTACAATTGCCTAGGCCTGATCAACCACTATTGCTCTATTTGACTGTTACTAAAGAAGCCATGGGGATAATACTGGTATAAAAGGCCTTAGATTCACAAAAAGAGAATGCCATCTATTATTTGAGTAAGAGGATACTGGCACACGAGCTGAAGTACACATATATAGAAAAACTATGCCTAGCTATACTATGGGTCTACCACAAGCTGAGGCATTATCTAGGGGCATACATCACACATGTCATCACTGATCAGAGTCCTCTTAAATATCTCATAAAGAAGCCTATCCTAGATAGTAATATGGCTAGATAGATGGTAGTCCTTGCTGCCTATGACCTCAAATACATTCAGAGAAAGTCCATCAAGGGTAGTATCATTACTGATCAACTAGCTGCTACCCCAATTAATGATCAATGGGAAGAACTTAAATTTCCTGATGAAGAAATTCTTTTCCTTTAAACTATAACATGGAAACTGTATTTTGATGGAGCTTCTAACCACAAAGGGTATGGTACCGGTTTGGTGTTCCTTACACCTACTAGCAAAGGCTTGCCTCTAACAATCAAACTTGATTTTGAGGTAACCAAAAATGAAGTCAAATATGAAGCATGTGTATTTGGGTTAGAATCAGCTCTCCAGATTAGCATTAGAAACCTAAAAGTCTACTATGACTCCAACCTCATTGTCTCATAAGCCTTAGGGAAATGGAAAATTAGAGAAGATCAATTGGTTCCTTACCATAAGAACCTCGAGGAGTTGGTCAACATCTTTGATAATTTTTTGTTCCTTTACCTTCGAAGAACTCAAAATAGATTCGCTGATGCATTGGCAACTCTTGCATCCATTATAGAAATACATGATGGGTTCATTATCTATCCTATTTCAATAAGCATCAAGTGCCAGCCAAGCTTCAAAGCTCACTTCATGAACATTCAATAAGTCGAAGGGAAACCATGGTACTGGAACATCTTCGTCTATCTCACTAAAAGAGAATATCCTAAAGGTGCTTCCAAATAAAAAAGGAGAACCATTAGACAACTGGCTTGCTGATACATTCCTAGAGGTGACATCCTCTATAAAAGGATAATGAATGACATTCACCTTAGATGTGTCTCAGACGAGGAGGCAAACAAATTCATAGAAGAAATCCAAGGTGGGATAGATGGCACCTACATGAATGGTTAGGCATTATCTCAGAAGATTATGAACCAAGGTTACTATTAGCTAAATATGAATGGGGATTGTGCACGGTATGCCTAAAGGTGCCCAAAGTGTCAAGAATACTCTAAGCTCTAGAAGCATCCATCCTCTCCACTCAACCCTATTACTATGCCATATCCCTTTGCTATTTGGGGTATCAACGTAATTAGAAAAATCTAACCATAGTCTTCTATCGGCCATGAGTACTTTTTAGTGGCTATTAACTACTTCACCAAATAGGTTGAAGTTGCCCCTTATCAAGTCTTTAACTCAAAGAAGGTAGCCAGATTCATCAAAACAAACCTCATCTCAAGGTATGGTGTCCCACGTGATATCATATCTAATAGAGACTCATGCTTTTAGAAAGAAGTCATTACACTCTTGAAGAAGGAAAAGATTAAACATCATAGGTCTTCCCCATACAGACCTTAGACAATTATGCAGTTGAAGTTACCAATAAAGTAATAAAGAACACGCTCCAGAAGATTATCATTAATCATAAAGGTTGGCACCTACATCTACCAAATGCTCTCCTTGGGAAGAGAACCATATACAAATTGGCTACCAAAGCCACTCCATACTCTCTAGTATATGGAATGGAAGCAGTCTTACCCATAGAGTTGGAAATTTTGATAGTCAGAGTTCTTCAAGAAGCTTAAACCTCTGAACTCAACTTACAACAGGCCTATTACGATAAACTCAATGTAATTAATGAAATAAAGGATGGAAGCTCTCA
>CAOJBK013212308.1:0-12541 GCA_948294925.1 Codiaeum variegatum
TGATTTTTTTTGTAAGTGTCATTGACCCTAGGGGAAAATTAGACTTTCTTACATACACTCATAAACTGGTGTATGGTGATGAACGTGGAAGCTTATTTTCAAAAATTAAAACTGATCTTTACCAATTGTATTCTGAATATGAAGTCTTGTATGGCAAACCTCCTTATCCCTCTCAATCTGATTCACAAAGCACTATCAGTAGTGGAAGTTCCTCTTTAGTTTCTTCCTTATATTCAATGTCCTTTAGAGAAAAATTCCAACAACATAAGAGGGAAACAGGAAAGAGTGGAAGTAAGAAATCTAAGCTTGATCTATATTTGAGTGAGGAGACTATTGATGGTAGTCTAGATATACTCAAATTGTGGAAGCAGAACTATACTAGATTTCCAATCCTTCTAAGTTAGCTAGGGATATCCTATCTGTCCCTATATCCACAGTAGCTTCTGAGAGTGCATTCAACACTAGTGGTAGGGTCCTAGACTCATTTAGGAGTTCTTTAACTCCTAGAATTGTGGAAGCATTGGTTTGTGCACAAAATTGGCTAAGACCTTCGGGGAAGCCTTTAATTATTATAGAATGTCTAGACGAGCTTGAAGAGATTGAACAAGGTGGAAGCTTACTTGTAATCTCAATTTTTTTTCCATTTCATTCTATGTTTTTGCTTTTAATCCTCAATGAATTTCTTGAATGAGGATTAAATGTTGGGTTGGTTCATTCTATTATTGGAGGCTGCTAATTTTTTGACATGGTTTAGTTACTGCTTATTTCTAGTATTATTTTATTTCTATTTTTTTCTGATCTTTTTAGTATCATTGATTCTGAAACTAGTGTCCCACTAATCCCTGATGCAAATATTTTGTTGCTGTTTCAGTTCACATAATTTTTTTATTTTTGCAGAGGGTCAACATTTATACATTATTTAGGTTTCTTTATCTTAACCTTCTATTTTTTCTGGTATTCTTGCTTGTTCTGCAAACTATAAATATATGGCATGCAGTCATTACTTGAATGCAACTCTGCTTTCTTATGTGATCTTGGTAAGTTATCTAAGAATCTATTTTGCTTGTTTGGTTGGTGATTCTATTGGCATTGAGATGACTCAGTAATGACATAGGTAGTTTGCTTTGTCTGCTGCATCTATGCATAATGCATGAACTTTACATATTCATATTTTTATTATTGCATTCATAACTTCATATTTGTTTATGTTTGGGCAATGATGAAGCTTCCACCTCTGAATCAAGTATGCATGGTATAGACATGATATTAGCGAGGTAATGCCAAAACTTGAGATGTTTCAATGATGTAGTCATATCATTTGAAATACATTATTTTTTTTATTGCAAAATTATATCTGCGCCACCAATTTCTTTGTGAATTGGGCTATGATGAGGCTTCAACATCTAATTCATTATGTTTGCATGCTAAATTGTTAATAGACGAGGCAACATTGATGTTTATTCAATGCTGTAGCCATTACAATTTCACCACATACTTTCATGACTTAACATGCATACACCTAAGCCCTCTATTGTTTTTCTTTTTTCTTTTCATATGCTTATCAACCATTATTGACTTTGTTTTTGTATTTTATGCCTTGTGTAGAAATTTGTGCAACAAAGCCATTCTTTTTGTTCTTTTTTGCAGGAATAGAAATGGAGCTTCATTTCTAAATGTATATGTCATGCATACAAAACTTCAACATATATAAATTCTATTTCATTTTATAATTTGTAAATTTTAGATTTCTTTTTTTGGATTTATAAGTACTAAAACTTGGTTCTTTTTATTGTATTTTGCAATATTAACTTACTTAGGATTAAGTTTTTAAGTGGTAGTATTAATATTATGTTTATTATGAATTAAATTTGTTCATTTCTTGATAAAAAAATTAATTCAATTTGGGTTTTTCCTTTAAAAACCGTTTTGGCCCATGAGGCCCATATTCGAAAATCTGAATAGTTAATCCAAAAACCAATTTCTAAAATGGTTAAAAATAAAATCAGTTTTATAGTTTAAATGATTTGGGTCGGTTATAAATATTAAGTAAAATGGTTCGGTCGGTTTGGATATTTTTCTCACCGAACCCAACCGACTCGACCGACGCCAGCCTTAGTTGTGGTGGTTCCGATTTGAAGGACAATGGAGGGGCTGAATTTTGGAGTTCTATGCGTAGGCTTGAAGGAGAGGAAGAGATTAATTTTTTAGGGATTTTATTTCTTCCCTCTTTTCACGGAGAAGAAGAATGCATTTTTATTTTTTATTTTATTTTTTCCTCTTTCCTTTTTGAAAAAATGGATCCCAAAAATGGAGGCTCCCCCTTTTAGGTTTTAGAAGCAAGATGTATTTATACTCCCAAAACTAGGGTTTGAAGGATTTTGGGTGTAGGAAAAGAAAGAAATTAATTTATTTTTTTTATTTTCTTAGTCCCTAAGTAAAAAAAAAAGAGTTTCATTTTAGAATTATCTAGAATTTTTTTAAAAAAATTTTATGAATAAATGAATTTTAGGATAATGTTCAAAATTATTGCTTAAAAATTAAACATTAGGATAAGGCTAAATTAGATTTTTTTTTTGAAGAATCTAGAAAATTTTAGATATTTTATTTAATAATTGGACTTGAGTTTAAATTTGGGTTATAAATAAGTTGGGTTAAAATTAATTTAGACTAAAGTCTATGCCCAATATAGTGATTACCTGGGGTGAAAGCATAGAATAATGCTACTTGAAAGGGAAAAAAAATGATTTCTTTCTAAAGAAAAATTGGTTATGCTGCTTTGAATAGAATAAAAGAGTTGTTTTACAAAAAAGTTATTTTATGCTAAAAAAATCTCTATTATAAAAAGACATTCAAATGGAAGAAAGGACACACGATCAGACAGAGGCGACCATTTTCTAAGGCTGGGGTGGGCTATCACACCCCCAAAGATTTTCTACATACTCCAACGTGTGTGTGTGCATATATATATATATATATTGGGAGAGAGAGAGAACGAACCCTTGATTGATGTGACACAAAAGAGACAAAGCTGGACATGACAACGACATGCTATTTGGTGATTCCTTCATTCAACCATCAAAGGTAAGTCAAATTTTTCTTAGCACTTGCTTTTATTTAATTTGTTCTAAACATTCTATAAACTATTCTTTTTTTTTTTGCCAGTTCAATAGCTATGAATTCATCTCTTTGTTTTTTTACCAATTCATGTTAATAGTGATTAATAAATTAGGAATTGTCATTATTCAAGTAATTGAAAATATTTTTATTTTATTTGTTTTCCATATCACGACTCTTGATCCATAAATATTTTGTATTACTTTTATTTTTTTTATAATATTGATAATATTATATTTTTGCTTTTAATTTATTGATGGTAGTTTGTAATAAACTATAAATAAAAATTTTAGATATTTAATAATGAATATATATTATTTTTATTATTCATGTTATATTTCATTGCTAAGTGTTGAGAAAATTAAGAGTAAACAAAAAGATACTGTTTCTTTTTTTTTAAAGAAAAGAGCCTAAAATTTCTACAACTACAATTGATTGAGATGTAGAAGAAGATCACCTTATATCTCCCACAATGGAGCTTGATGAGAGTCCTCCTCAGATACCAAGAGTTAAGCCTCAAGAAACTGATATAGTTTTAGAATGCAATCCTACTAAACATCCTCCAATGTAGGCTTATCCTAAAGAAAAGTGAAATGAAATATGAAGAGCTTACTTAATTAATTTAAAAACTTATCAGTCTCGTTTATCAAACTTTCCCTTTTCAAGTCCTGAAAAACATCGTCGTCGATTTCAATCTTTTTGGTTTGATAAATTTCCTAATTGGTTAGAGTATTCACCTTCTAAAGATGTTGCATTTTGTTTGCCATGCTATTTATGTCATCAGTAACCAAATGCTCAAATTGACACATTTACTTGAATTGAATTTAGAAACTAGAAAAAAGTCAATAATGGCAAAAACTATGCTTAGAGATAGTCTATGCTAAATACATAATAATTATGTGGGAAAATATCAAGATATTTTGGCCATGCATATTAACAATGTTTTTATTACGCAAAACAAAGTGGAAATTAAGAGAAATAGATTACATCTATAAGCTTCTATTGATGTTGTCTGATTGCTAATGTAACAATCTTATCTTTTAAAAGGTCATGATGAGTCAAAGAAGTTAACTAACTAAGATAACTTTCTTGAGTTTCGCAATGTTATAGCTAAATATAATGATGATATTTCCAAAGATATAGAAAGTGCCCTTTATAATGCCCAGTATATTGCTTCTTTAATCCAAAAAGAGATTCTTTATATTCTTGCCAACAAAGTTCATAACTACATTCAAGAAGAAATTAGAGACTCAAAATTTTGTATTATTGTTGATGAGGCACACGATGAGTCAAAAAGGGAGCAAATGACATTGGTGTTGAGGTTTGTTGATAGAAATGGATTGATAAAGAAGCATTTTTTTGAAATTGTGTATGCTAGAGACACTTCACCAACAACACTTAAGAATGGGTTGTATTCAACATAATTTGTTGGTTCAAAATATCCGTGGACAAGGGTATGATGGTTCCAGTAATATGAGAGGTGAATAGAATGGGTTACAAGATTTATTTCTTTTTAATTGTCCATATGCTTATTATATCCATTGTTTTGCTCACCGATTGTAATTAGCCCTAATTACAGTTTCTAGATATATTAGTCTTGTTCATCAATTATTTCAAACTTAAACTTTATTGTAAATGTCATTATTTCATCTCTGAAATACCATGATGATTTACAAGCAACTAGGGTAGCAGAAATTGAACACTTGTTATTTTTTGGTAAACTTGAAACTGATAAACGGGCCAATCAAATTGGTACTCTAAAATGAGCTAGAGATACTCGTTGGATTTCACATTTATATCCTATTCATAGCTTCATTAAAATGTATAATTGAATAATTTCAGTTCTTGAACATATTATGGCTGACAAATCCTGCAATGAACATCAGGACAATGTGCTAACATTGCTTTAGATTACTTAATTTCTTTTGACTTTGTATTTGGTACACATTTAATGAGGGAAATATTAGAAATCAATGATGTTCTTTGTCAAGCCCTACAACAGAAATCTCAAGATTTTGTTAATGCCATGAAGTTGAAAAATGTTAAGAGAAGATAGGTGGCATGCATTTTTTAAAAAGGTACATGTATTTTGTAATGGCTATAATATTTTTATACCAGATAAAAATATACCAGATATGGTTGCTCCTTATATAGCTTATAAAAGTGTAGCTTGTCTTAAAAAAATCAACTCAAAATGGAGAATTATTATCAGGTTGAAGTATTTTTAGTTGCAATTGATACATAATTAAAAGAATTAAACCATAGATTCAATTAGAAAGCTACGGATCTTCTGAATTTTGAAGCAATATTAGAACCCAAGGATTGTTATAAAGCTTTTGATATTGATTGTATTTGTGCTTTAGCAAAGAAGTATTATCCTATGGATTTTACAATACAAGAGATGATCAATTTGAGATATCTATTGCAACACTTCATCTGTGAAGCAAAGATGGATGCAAACTTGAAAAATCTCTTAAATCTATAGGAACTTTGCCACCACTTAACATAGACTAAAAAATAAAAAATATATTTTTTGTTTGACAGATTAATGTCTTATTTTAACTCTTCTAGTTTCCACAACTAATACAGAAAATAGGCATTTTCAGTAATAAAGTTAATAAAGACGAGGCTTTGTAATAAGATAGAATATGAATTTCTTATTGATAGTTTAGTTATTTTCATTAAAAGACAAATTTTAAATACTTTTAGTACATAGTCTATTATTGAAGATTTCAAAAACTTAAAAGAACATTGAGTACTACTCTAATTTTTAAGTTATGAATGTGATATTTTTTGTGAATACATTTTTTTACTAATAAATATATTAAGTATTTCAGACAATAATAGTGACAACGTATGCAAGGTTTGAGTTTATTTTTTTATTAATATTTTATATCAAATTTGACTTGTTAGATTAGTATGTCCCTCTTTGAAAAAACCTTCAAGATCTGCCACTGCGATCAAACAATCAAACACTAAAAAAAAAACACAAAATCTAGCGAATTATCTTCTATTTATATAGTTTATTTCAACTTCCTGTTAGTTTATCAAGATGGTTGGCTTTTATCCTTTAGTTTTCGAAGCTTTGTCAATTTATCTTTTATATTTCAGCATTGTCAATTTGGTTTTTATTTCATTATTGTTAGTACAATCCTTTTACATTAATACAATTTCCTATTTTGTTCCCAAAATTTTGGCAAATTTGGGAGAAGCCCCGTTCATTGTATCCAAGAATCTTAAAAAACTCTATCCTTGGTTTTTTCCATAATTGTTTTAGAAGCCAGATACAATTGAGATCCCAAAAAGTGTCTAGCATGCCTAAAATTGAAATTTAAGGATATCAAGCTTGAGTGCATAGTGAAATAGCTTTTTTTTCTTTACTAAACTTGAATGCATTTATTATTTCATGATTAATTAAGATGTTATCTTGAATTGCCCTATTAGGGACAAATGCAACTTGATTTTCATGAATTAATAAATGCATTCAAAGTTTTAAATGGTTAATAAGAATTTTAGAAATTACTTTGTAAACAAAATTTCAAAAACTTATAGGGCAAAAATGATTTACCTCTAGGATGTTCCACTTTTAGGATAAGTACCAATAGTGTGTCATTAATACCTTCAAGGAGATGATAGTTTTCAAAGAACTTCTGAATTGTTGTAGTGGTTTCCTTTCCAATGAATTCCAACTATTATAAAAAAGGTCCAGAAAACCATATTTCCATGGAGCTTTAAGAGTGCCTATGGAGAACACCGTTTTTCTAATTTCTGCTTCTGTCATTGGTGTGTTCAGGCTGTTATTTAGTTCTTGGGACACAACTGGCTTCATAGCAGCTAAAGCTACATCTAAAGAGTGAGGATTTGCTAGTTCTGCCTGAAATAAGGAAGTGAAGTGGTCTATAATTTCAACCTTAATATTACTCTCTTCCTCAAGCCATCTGTCCTCCCTTGATTTTAGCTTAAGAATCAATTTTTGATTCTTCCTACACATAGTTGTTAAATGGAAGAAACATGTATTTTTGTCACCTTTTTAAAGCCATATAATTCTTGATCGTTGTTGCCAATATCGCTCCTCCATCTTCCACAATTTAACAAGCTCTTTAATCAATCTCTTTTAATTATTTTTGTTTTGCTCTAACAGTTTCTTCTCATTGATGTGCTCAAGATTTTGTTCAATTTCCTGTACTTTCAGTTTTGTATTTCTAATAGCATTACAATGTCAAGACCTAAAAATTTGCAGCACGTTTACTTAGCTTTCTTTGGATTCCCTCCAAATCCCTTTCCCTTTCTTGACTATCCCAAGCCATAGATGCTATATTTTTCCAATCCTAACGTAGCACCCATTTTGATTCGAATATGAAGTCTTTCTGTTTTTTTTTGTCTTTGATCAATGAGTTGTAAAACAATGTGTCTATGATCTGACCCAACAATTTCTCATGAAGAACCATTGCATTCCCAAACAAGCATACCCATTCTGTGTTTACTAGAACCCTATCCAATATTTGAGCAATGTATTTCTCTCCTAAGTGTTTGTTGAACCATGTGATTATAGGCCCCTAGAAACCTATGTCAAGCAAATTTGAATCATTTATCCATTCATTAAATTTCCTGGTGCTCATAACCATTACAACTCTACCCTCTCTTTTTCTGCTTGATTTCGAATTGCATTGAAATCACCTGATAGAGCCCTAACCCCGGCCCTGGATTGACAGAAAGACCATTCAAAAAGCACCTGGTCTCTAAATTAGATGTGAGGGCTACCATAGATAAATGAATGATACCATCTGGTTCCCTGGTTCACTTCAATTTTGGAATGAATTATATTCTCCGATTTATAGAGAATACCAATCTCCACTGAATCAATCCACCATAGTGAAAGACCACCACTCAAACCAACTGGTTCCACATACTTAGCATGGCTAAATTTGAATTTCCTTTGCAATTTCTCTAATTTAAACTTCCTCTATTTGGTTTCCATAAGGAAAACCACATTTAGGCAATAGGAGTGCAGCGACTCCTTTAGAAATTGAAATTTTAAGGTTTTCCCCATCCTTTGATGATTCCAACATATCCAACTTATAGTGATTTTGAGGCTTTGGGGCAGTCACTGAAGCCCTCAGTAGAATCACATGGAAGAGATGCCTAATTAGAAGTTACCTAATTAATAAAGTTTGTAGCTATATTGTCTTGATCTATTCCCCCTTCAATTCTCAGTATTGGGAAATCTTCATTTAAGACTTGAAGACTGCCTTCACTTCTTGTTGATTTTTGAATATTATCTTTTGATCTCTCTCGAGCAAGTTTTTTAAAGGATCCCGCGTTGAGAGGGATATGTTTCAAAGATGAAGCTGCATTACCCTGTTGATTAGAGCAAATTGATTTCTCAGTAAAAAATGACATCACTTTTATGTAGTCTCTTTTGTTCTCATTAATATATGGCTGGGCTTTATTATTAGGCCTTCTCTCAATTTCTTGTCTTAAATCGTTTATTGTTCTGATCTTTAATTCATGGCTCGATTGAAATGCATATTGAGCATCATTTGATTTGTTTGGGTTAGGCTATAAAATCGAGTCTTCTATAATGATGCCCAAATTTTCTTTAAAGTTTTTGAGAATGTATTCCATAATGGACACCTCATTGATGTGCCTTTTATTATGGGAGCCCATACTAAGTCTTATTTCTCTAACCCTCTTCCAACTAGCTTTCCCATACTCTCTGAACTTTGTATGGTCTTCTAGAAATCTTTTGTTATCCAGACTAAGGTAATCACGTTGATGGGCTAGAGGGTTGATCATCGCCATACCTTCTGACTAAGGTGTACACTCCATTTGTCCTTCCTTGTTAGTACCCTCTCTACGGTCAAGGTTATCCTTCGTGTATTGACCTGCTGCTAGAATATCCATCTCTTGCATATTCTCCTCATACTCCTTCCCCATCGATAGAGCTTTTTCATTGCCATCTAAATTTTTGTTTAGCTGTAGAGGTTCTAGCTCAAAATCCTGAAGGCGCTAGATCTGAGGGAATTTGTTCTTCCCTTTTTGAATTGTGCTTTTTAGAATATTTCTCAATGTTGTATTTGCTAACATTCTTTGGATGCTTGAAACCTCAATTTCAAGGGGAGCTCGAATCGAAGGTCCATAATTGAAAATTCCATAGCTCAAAGCAGCATCATATGGCTCTTTATCTTGATTTGGACATAATTTGACTACGTGGCTTATGATACCACATAAGTAACAAAAATCAGGCAATTTTTCACACTTGAATTTAATTCATTCCAAATCATTGTCGACTTTGTGCCAAAACCCAGAGGAAGTGGTTTATGGACTTCAACCAACAACTTGCTTCTTAGGATCATTTTCCACCTAAGGATATGATGGTGCTTGTCATCAAAATCGACCAAGCCTTTGAAGAGTTGTGTGATGATTTTTGCTATAGTCTTGGTGATGTTTTCTAGGGGGAAGACTTTAAATCCTTACCCAGAATGGACAAAGGGAAAAGTCCATCTGATATAAGGATTTGTTTGATGACCATTCTAGTAGAATTAGAAGGCCATCATCAATGCTCCAAGGTATATCTTTCATAACCAGCTTTTTATTTTCCTCTGTGTTGAATTCAAAGGCATACATTCTTCCTGGTTCCTTTAAAACATTGACTGGATGCTCTGTTTCCCCTAATCTCTTGATAAAGTTTTGAATAGTTTCAAAACTCATCTTTCTGGTCATTATTAATCTGCAAACAAGAATGAACCTTTTTGCATTTACTTCATTTGGAAAGTCATTGCTAAGCACCAAAATGGGCTCTTTCCCATTAATTTGTCCTGCTTTTTCCATGAGTTTGTTAAACTCAACAATGTTGTCACCTACTTCCTCCATTAAGAGGATGATGATAGAATAACAATAAATGCATGTTAAGGGAAATTGACCAGATAAAACTAATAAGGATGAATTAGTTTAGGTTATTGAAGGAAAAGAAATTTACAAGTTTAATTTATGATAACTCAGAACAGATTAAAAATCTGTTAAGGGGTTTAAAGTATAGGACAATAAAGGGTTTGAGGCTCCATGACAAAAGAGATTTTTTCATGTTCACACTTAGAATCCTAAATTTCCTAATTTATTGGTCGCCGAAAATTTTACTAATTAACACTATGGTCACTAATAATTAAAACCAGACAAAAATATAACTAAAAATTCAACCATTATTCACTATGGGTCGTTTGGATTGAGAGAATGTAATATCCTAGGAACGTTCACAATCTAGGAAATGTGAAATCCTAAGAATATGAAATGTAGAAAATGTTAAAATATCTCATTTGGTATAAAAAATAAAAATTTATGGATTTTTTATGATATATTCGTAAATAAAATAAAACTGTATAATTAAAAAAGTGAGAGAATGTTACATTTTCATATTTTATGTGAGATTTCAATTTTTATAAAAATAAGAGAATGTAAAATTTATAAATTATGTATTCTAAAATAAGAAATCAAACAATTTAACATAATTCATGGATTCAAATTTCTTGGTTTGAATTAACTTAAACCAAACACCACTGAGGTCGAATTACCATTAGACACTGAACGGAAATGTCATCTACCATGCCACCTATGAGGCATAAGTAATAAAAAATGCCACTTAAATAGCAAACCTGAGAAACTCCCCACTCCAATGGCTAAAAAAAATCTTAACCGTTAACTTTCGCCATACAATTACATCTTCTGAATCAAAAAATAAAAAATAAAAAGAATAGAAAACGCATTCAATTGATTAAAAAATATGGGTGAGTTTTGTCTCTAAATTCCCGTCAGAATTCCTTTATAAAAATCTTTAAGAAAACTGAAGATTTTCTGGTAAATTACTCACTTTTCTCTTCAAGAATAGAGCACAAAAAATTCAACATAGACAAGACAAGTTGGTGGTTCAAGCAAAAGGAAAGAGATAAATGCAGGCTTGTCAATTTCAATGGCTTCCAGCTCCATCTCTGCTTAAGATTGAAGCTGGTGGCAACTCTAAATTCGTTACTATTGATTAAAAATGTTGAATTTTGATGATATTTCAATTAATTACATCATTTCTTTTATGAATTTGTTATTAGATTCTTAATATCTAGTAATCAGTTTTCGTCTTTTCTTTTTGGTTTTCCATATTTTAATTTTGCGAGGTTTAGAATTTTGAAATTAAGACTGGATATTTTCCAGATTTCTTCTTTAATCCCTCTCTTCCTCTGAAATTTGTAAAGTCTTACGGGTGGGTCACACTGTTGGAGGTGTTACCAGCGACTGGTATCAGTTGGGTGGACGACATTAGTAGTTTTGGAGCTCTGTTAAGCCTACGATGATGGAGGTTGAACTGAGTTTAATGAGATCGGTACAGTTTCTTTAAATGTATTGAGCTTTGTTTAGTGAAGGTTCGATGAGGAGCTTTGGGGTTTGTTAGGGTCGAGATATGGATAACAATGGGGTTGAACTAAGTTTAATGGAATCGGTTACAGTTTCTGTAAATAGATTGAGCTTTGCCGAGTGAAGGTTCGGTGGAGGAGCTTTGGGGTTGTCGATTTCCAGATTTGGACTAGTTGGATATGAAGGTTGAAGGTGGGTTCTGGTTGAGTTTTGTTTTGGATTCTTGTTCATTTCTTTATATGAGAAATCGTACAACCACAGTGCAAATAACCTGTATCTTCAAAAATAAAAAAGCAAAGACAATCTCGTATAAAAAAAAATCAAAATGTAGCAAACAAAAACACTTACTATTTCCTCTAATTCTTCAATAAAGATTAACTTTAAAAAAAAAAAAATTCTTTGATTCGTGCTGGATTTGATCACGCTGGAATGTGACTGCTCGGTTGAGCTTGGATGGAGGGGCGCCGGATGTGGTGTCCGGTGATAACCATCCGACACTCAAGTCAGTGAATAGGTTGAATCACAAGTGGAACAGTATGTGTTTGAGAGCTTTTAGAGGATATGTTTGCATTGCTTTACCCATTTTTCCATTACCTTATTCAGGTTGTAGATGTCTGTATTTATAGGGGAAGAATCCCTGTAGAAGGGGACAGTTGGCAGCCTTGGGAGTGTTGTCAGTGTACTTCTCCATGTGGCCTGTGTCACTTGTCTGCTTGTCAATTCTCGAACCTCGAAGGTCGAAGCTTGTGGCGTGCTTCGACCCCGAATGCCGCTAGGGGCGAGGCTGATGATGTGCTTCGGGTTCAGTCATGACTAGGTACTGCATGGTCTGGTCCGGACCCAAGGATGTCGTTGTGGCCGAACCAGATCAAGGCCGAGGCATATCAATTGTCCCCCTAAAGTGTAGCACTTGAAGACTTTACAGCTCAAAAAGTGCTGATGTGTGCTGAGTAAAATTGAACAACAATAAAAAAATCAAACAGAATCAAAATTTAAAAACTAAACCAAACTTGAAATTACCAATTAA
>CAOJBK013212714.1:0-12318 GCA_948294925.1 Codiaeum variegatum
AATGAGTAATGGTTTTTAGGTTATCAAATTACAAGCATACTAAGACTACACTATTCTTCATGCTCCCACTAGGCATCTTCATGGGTTGAACCCTCTTTTGCTCTTGCATCTCCACATATCATGTGCACATACATAACCTTGGCATACTAAGGCAATATTATAAAGAAAAGATAGCCCTTAAAATTAATGAATTTGAAATCCTAAACAAGCAATTAACTCTTAATTACATGCCCTTATTATAAAAGAGAATATTACTAGCCCTATAAATTGAATTTGTGAAGTTAAAAATCCATGATCAACCATTCATGCCATTACAAACATATAGCATATATCTAACTCTTATACATTAGGTATGTGTTTAGGTACTTCAACCTTTTGGAACCCTTCCAAAACTTGAATATCTCATATTAATTACTTTGAAGTCCATTTATGTTCATTAGAAACGTTGTTTGAAGGTTTAGAAGTAATCCCAAACACTTTGAGAAATTCTCCATTTGGAAGTGTGCACTCATAGTCTGTGTCACAGGCTGTGACATAGGCCGTAAGAGGCTTTTTCCTCACTCCAAATGGCAGAATGCTCTCATGGCCAGTGTCACAGGCCGTGATATCGACCGTGAGAGGCTACTACCTCTCTAAGCCATCTCACACGGTCTCTCTCTCTGGCCGTGGGCAGCTCTTAAGGGCCTTAGGAAGCTTTTATGAGCTATGAGGGGAGACTGTGATAGAAAAATTACAGCAAATCATCTAGCAAACACAGCAACACAACCATGGTTTTGCACAATAAATTGGGTGGCATTGATACCACTTAAAAGGAGAATTTAACGAGCCACATAGCGGAAGCAGCAGAGAGGGCACAAACGAATCGCCAAGTGGATTCGAGTTTCGATTTTCAAAACTTTTTCAAATATAAAAACTTTGTTAAAAATCTTTTAGCAAAACTAAGTTAGGTAATGTTTCAAACTCTTTGAAACTATTCCCTAACCTAGGGTTTTGGTAAATGCATTTTGCAAAACTCTTTTACCAAAATCAATTGAAATTTCAAACACTTTGAAAAATCATTTCTATGACAAAACCCTTTTGACATAAAGGGTTAGTCATTTAACAAACACTTTGAATAATTTCTAAACCCTATGAAAGGTCCATAACTCTAACCATTGATAATCTCACTAATTATGTGTAAAACAGAAGTTGAACAAAGAATGGTAAGAAACATAAATACCTCTCGCCCTCCTTCGTTAAGCTCCTCAAATCTGAAGCCTCTAGCTTGAGATATAATGAGCTATCCCAATAGCTTATTCTCTAGTTCTTTTCAAGAAACTTGAATCTTCTCTCATTGGAATCACCTAAATGCTTGATTCTTGCTTCTTTAGTTGATAACTTGAGACTTTGAGGATGGCTTTGGACTTTGAGCTTCTCCATACTCCCTTTCCAAGGGTAATTAAAAAAAATGAATTTATTTTTGAAGAAATGCTCTTCAAAACAAACTTAGCTCATTGGAGAAGATGATGAATAATAGCCCCATCATCTTCTAATTTGAGTGTGAGAAAGTGTGTTAGTCCACAATAGATGAAGCAGTCCCATATTTAAATCCATACTTTCTCCAACTACTTTTCTTTAAATTAAGGAACTATGTTGGGAAATTATGGTTAATAATTAACTAATTGACTAATCAATTACTCAACTAGATTAAGTAAATAATTAGTAGGAATCATCTTTAACATAAATTAAGCACACCATATGTGGATTAAGCTATCATCTTCATGTCAAGCATAATTATTTTGATCATTAGTTCAAAACCATTTCAATTAGTCCTACCCATTTGTATCCCATATAAACTAAGACTTAATTGAAATTTCCTCTATATGAATTAAACATCCAGATATTCTAAGATCCTGTAAATTTAATTACATGTTCCATTCTATCATCATTAAAAATTAATTAAACTCTTTAATGAATCATTAATATGATACAAACAAGCTAATGGGAATCACCATTTGGTATGTGACCTACTAAGTTCATGTTCTAATTGGCAATGGGATAAAGAAAACTCTTTTCTTCTCACCAAGTGTGTTAACCTAATTCCACACTTAGTCCCATAAGTCGTGAGTGACATATAACATAACATATCTTGATTACCAAATTAGAAATGAATGTTAGTGATCATATCCTTGACATAAACATGGACCTCTCGATCATAATTATTGTGCACTCAAATCCCTTTATTATGGATTCCAGATCTCAACTAGGATCATGGAAGAAGTCAAACCCTATGTGCTAGATCATATTACTTCTATCCGGTATAAGTTTTTCATAAATCAGTTCCAACTAGAAACTCTTTCTAATGAACCTTATCCACTCTGGCTAGAGATATGCATATCAAGAATAACTAGAAGTCATAGGATTCCTTCCTTGGCTACCCAAGTTAATGAATTCTTTCTTGTTTAAACACTTATCCCAATATACCACTAATTATGGCCACCACATGCTATATACCAATACATGACTAGTATTGGTATATAAGTAGTAATAAACCATGGCCATCAATATGCGAGATAATATATCACATCAAGTCTAAGGATTATATGCACAATCATGATCTTGATGATGTGATATTGACTAGTAAGAAACGATCTATGTATCCATCATGTAACATCACTATTCAACTTACTCATCTTATGAGTGCTCACGTATTGTCAGGACATCACATGTCTATAGCATAAGACTCACTACCTCCATACAAATAAGTATCTCATACTTATCATGGATGATAATAGAGGTGATGGTTTTCCGGATTAATGGCATCTTTACTAAAAATCCTATGACTATGAATAACTTATAAAACATCTGTTACAAGGGCAATCTGTCATTTATATTCTCAAACTCTTTGAGAATAGATTCCCTAAAGAATACTTAAGTGACATATATACGTTCGATACTAGGAATGTATCCATTTAAAGAACTTATATACTAAGGCCAGTTAGGTTTTCATTTATATTTGCATGCTAAATGTAAGCTTTAGGGCATACACTACTAACAATTTTTAGTCCGTGATCAACCACTCATGCCAAGACAACATAATACTTAAGCATATAACACTTATACATTAGGTATGTGTTTTGAAACTTCAACCTTTTAGAACTATTCCAAACTGTGAATATCTCATATTCATGAGTCTAACAACTTAAAATCACCTTTGAAGTTCAATTATGGTCATTAGAAACTTTGCTTAAAGGTTTAGAACAAATCCCAAACTCTTTAAAATTTTAAACTTTAGGCAGTATGCTCTTACGGGTTGTGTCACAGGCCATGAGAGCCAAATTGCCTCTCATGGATAGTGTCATGGGCCATGACATAGATTATAAGAAGCTTCTATAGTAGTTTCCTAAAGACATAACCTTCTCCCGGTCAGTGTCATGGGCTGTGACATAGATCGTGATAGGCTTCTATTCTTTTAGCCACATATAAAAACCCTTCTCACGGGTAGTGTCACGATCCGTGATACTAACCATGAGAGGCTATTATCTCACTAAAGAATATAATAACACTATCATGGTTTTGTACATAAATTGGTTGGCTCCGATACCATTTGAAGGCAAATACGAGTCACGCAGCAAAAACCTAAAAAACATAGAGTTTTAAAAATTTTCATGTTAAATCCTTTTGTTAAAACACTTTTAATAAATATCTTCACATGCATGTATCAAACTCTTTGGTAAAAACATTTGAACACTTAGGACCACATTTGACCCATCAAGACTTGATCTACCAATTTTGTGCAAAACACAAATACACAAAGTATATAAAAAAATATGGCATACCTTCCTCCTTACTTTGTTGAGCTCCCTATGTGTGTAACCTCTAGCTATCTCACACCAAGCATAAGGACCCCTTCACTTGATGCAAGACTTGATCCCTTGACCTCTCTTGGTTGCCCTTTAGCTTAGGTTCAAGTCTCAACTCCAAGTTAAGGAACTAGTGAGTGTGTTTAAGTCTTGGACTCCAATAGTATAGATAAAACCCTATAACAATGAGTAAGAAAACCCTTGAACACTTCAAAAGCTCTCAACTCACAATCTGGAAGTTTTCCTGCACTTAAATTAAAGATTTAGGTAAAACAATTTTACCTTTTGTATGTAGTAATCTTCAACTAACTAGGTGAGTCGCCACTCTCCTCCACTAATTAAGACATTTGTCACGACTTAGTGAAATACATGATAACTATTGTCATGACAAAGCCTAAATGGATTGTGAGTTGGCATCATCTTTCAATTTAGTGGAAAAATTCTGCATTATTAGTTATCACATAACTAATAACTATGCTTAAGTCCAAATCCATTTTTCAATTTAGTACTTGATGTTTTATATCTTATACAAAATTAACTAAATTGAAATACACTCCTTTGAAATGAACTTCAAGACATACTAGGTTCTTTGTAAATTTAATCACAAGTTCAATTCGATTATAATTAATAGTTAATTGAACATTTCAATTGAGTATTAATTATAATATCTTTACACAATGCTTGCTCAATACTTTATAGTGTGCGACTCACTAGGTTCATGTCGTAAATAGTAATGAGATAGGAGAAACTCTTTTCCTTTATCTATATATATAATCCCATTTCATACGTAGACTCATAAGTCATAAGTGACGTCTAGCATAACATATCACGACTACCTAAATAGGAATGAATATTGACCACCAAGTTAATGAACATATAAACATAAACCAATGATCATAGTTACCATGCACTTGAGTCCCTTCATTATGGATTCTCAATCTTAGCTAGAGTCATGGATTTGTCAAACTCTATATGCTTCAATCATATGACCACTTCTAAGTTCAAATCATTGGTTATCTTGATTCCTACTAGAAATAACTTTCTAGTGAATCTTATCCACCTTGGACAAGGATTTCATATCGAGGAGAAATAGAAGTCATAGGATTTTTACTTATTTACCCAAGTTAATAAATTTTTTTTTGGAGAACATTTATCTCAATACATCACTAAGTACAACCACCACAAGCCATATGCCTCTACATGGCTAGCAAAAGTATTTAAGCAGGAACAAACTGCACCCACTAATATATTTCATAAATTCCACCTTAAGTCAAAGGACTATATGCATAACCATGACTTAGATGATTAAATATTTACTAAGATAAAACCCATGTATTAGTTGTCTAATGTCACCAGTTCAACTTACTTATCACATGAGAGTCCCCATGTTTTCACAACATCACATGTCTATAGCATGAGACTCACTGCCTCAATTACCATAAGTATCACATAATTATAATGGATAACAATAACAGTGATGGTTTTTCAAATTATCGATGTCTTAATCGATAATTCTTTGTCCATAAACTTTTTTTTATAACATAATGACATCGAGAACCTGTCACTTATATTCTTAACCTCTTAAGAAGAGATTCTTATATAAAACACTAATGGAACATATATAAATTATAATAAATGTGGGATTCATTTCAATAAAATATATATTTTATTGCCATTGGGATTTAATCTTTACATTTACAATGAGCTATAGGGCATACAGGTCTAACACCAATCTCTAGCAAAACATGAGTAATAATATTCATCCACAAGAATGCTATTGAAGATGAAAATGCAAAAAATATAAATGAAAAATATAACTTGATGAAAAACTTAAACACTTATTGAGTAAAGTGTTGATTAATCCATACAAATAGTAAATAGTTATCTAATCTAGGTAGACAAAGAGTATTTAGCTCATAGTTCCATGAATATAACATAAAATAGAAAGAGAAGAGAGAGGAACTAAGAAACCCATATGGAATCTTAGCTCAATACCCAAAACCCTTAATACCTTTGTTGATTCTTGCTTGAAAAATGATCTTGATTTGCTAATCTCACTCAAATTTGTCTCCTTGGTTTTCTTTTCCTCGAACTTGGCCTCTTTAGGGTTTTTCAACCAAGAACTGCCCAAGCTCTCTTTTTTTTGCAGTGGTCTACCTTTTATACTACTAAAATATGCGTGATCATGTCCATTGCTCATGGGTATGAACCATCCTTGTGCGCTTTTCCTCTTTTAACCCTTGAGAAACAATGGTTTCATAGGGAGTCATGACCATAACTCTAAGGCTATCTACTATTTGAACTTTAGCCATGGCACTTCAGTCCAACAGCTTCCCTCAACATCATAGGCATTGGCCATGCCCATGAGCTAGCCGTGACTCTACCTAGTGCTTTGTGTTTACTCATTTTTCATGCCAATTCCTGAGTATTATGTTACTTGGCCCTAGATCTGTGTTTTCACCTAAAAGAACTAAAAATACATTAAAAGAAGCAAATCAAACACAATTGGATACGGACAATGGCTAAGAAACAAAGTAGAAACTAGGTATATTTGGGCATTATCAACTATAACCACGGGCTCAGGCACAAAACTGATGATTGCAAGGCAATCATACATAAAATCTAAGATCTAATTAATGTCAGGGACATTTTGTTACCAACTACAAATATTGGCACAAATACCCTACCTAAGGACAGCATGGATGCAATTTAAAATGAATTTAAGGAGGGGGATTAAATGTACCTTATCACTTATGTTGTGCTCCTCAGCAATTATCACTACACTGAAGAGGATTAATCTTCCTTAGAGAGGTTCTTCTCCTAAAATCACTCACTTTCGACTGGCCAACCCTCATTGGGGAAGTCAATTCATAATGATTATTGTTGTGTCATCATTTATCTAAGAAATTAGAGAATAGAGATAAATGTTATCATAAGAAGTGAGAGGATAATAAAAGCACCTACTGCTCCTTCTGTAAGCTGACCTATAGGTCTAAACAAAGGGACTCCTAAACCTAAAGAGGATCCCATACCCAAATAGTTAAAGAAGACGCAGGCTAACATTTCTATCTGGAGCTTGCTCATGTCATCCTATCCTTTTCACCAAGCTCTTTGCAAGGCATTAAGCCAATGTTAGATGTCACCTAACATCTCTCCTAATACTTTGGTTTCATTAATCACAGGTTTTATAAAGGGAACACCAATCTCTTTCTCTAACAATGAAATCCTACCTAGGGGACCACATAATGATGTTCTATATATCATTGTAATTATAAGGGAGAAAACTGTCCCGATGACTCTGGTTGATAACAAGTTTGCATTAAATGTTTGCCTATTGAAGGTTACAAGCTGTTTGGGGCTAAATGTTGCTAATTTCAGTCATTCAGGCCAGATTGTATGGGCTTATGATAACTCTAAAAGAGAAGTTCTCGGGTGGCGACTTTGGCAGCCACCATGGGCCTAACAAACTTCAAGATACCATTTCATGTTATGGACATGCCTTCATTCTTTAATATGCTTTTAGGAAGGCCTTGGATCCATCAGGCTAAGATTGTTACATCAACTTTACATGAATGGGTTAACTTCTCGATGAATAATGGTATTGTAACCATCAAACCTGACATGTCTGGTAAATTTGAAGTCTCATACACTATCCCCATCTTGAAATTCAGCTTGAGTTTTTAGCATTTCCTTTATCTTGCTCTCATTTGTATAATGATATAAAAGAACCAATCTCTTCGTATTTTGATCCATACTATAATCCGATGATTGCAAACATCCTCACACACATGTCATACTTTCCTAGAATGGGCATGGGTAAAAACCAATAAGGGATGAAGTCATTTGATGAGTACCCATCTTCAATCCCACCATTTGGCTTAGGCTATAAGCCCACAGATGATGAAATTAAGGAGGTAAAAGTTTAGGCAAGAGAAAGATCCCTAATTGCTAGCAAAAGGGGTGAAACTGACTATCCTCTAAGACCATACTTCAAAACCCTTAATAGGTATTTCTTCAAAGAAGGGGAAATGATTCCTTACTATGCTTTCTTTGAACCATGGATTTACCTGATGATTGGTATAAGAATTCTTAAATTTGAGCTGTTCTCTGATGTAAAGCTGACCATTAAAGACTGCCAGCCTGTATACTTTCTAAGCAATAACTATGAGGACAACATAGAAGCTAACATCTTTGGTGACATAGCTATCCTAACTAATAAGTAGGTAGAATCAGACCTCTCTGACTTATTCAAGCTAGCTATTAGAAAAAACTAAAAAACTAGCACTTTAAAGAGGGCCCTGCTGAAGCTACTAAGTCTGAATCAGAAACTGAGTCCGAGTATAAGTTTTCTTCTTCTTCCTTTACTGAATTAGAGTTTGATGTAACTAGTCCATCAAGTTTTAATTATGAACTTGATGTAACTGTAAAACTTTCCCCTATTTCTATTAATCAGACCACCAAGTTTTCTTGTTACGAGCCTGTATCTTTATTTTCTTTTGATGTTCCAATTGATGAATCTGATCTCAATCAAACAAAAAAAGAGAATAAAATAAATGAAATAAAAGATGTAATTAAAGAGCCCATAAACACTGGCATTCATGACATGCCTAAGAATACATACATTGTATTTGCATACTTGAACAAGTAGGATACTAAATCTTCCATCTGAAGGTTCGAAGACTGCTTCACCTGGCAAACCAATGATATGACTAGACTCGACCCAAGCATTGGCATCTAAAATATTCCAACATACCCATATTGCAAGCCTGTCAAATAGAAGCTTAGGTGCATGAAACCAGCTTGGTCCATTCTAATCAAAGAAGAAGTAGCTAAGCAGCTTTCTCACAACTTCATAGAGCCAATCAACTATCTGTCCTGGTTGGCAAACATTGTCCCAGTACCAAAGAAAGATGGAAAAGTCAGGATGTGAGTGGATTATTGAGACCTAAACAAGGCATTCCCTAAGGATGATTTTCCACTATCCCACATAAACCTTCCAGTTGATGCACTAGCTGGTTCATAGACGGTTTCCTTTACTGATCTATCTGCGGGGTATAACCAAGTCTTAGTTCATCCTCCAGACAAGGAAAAGACAACCTTTATTATAGAATGGGGCACTTACTGCTATAGAGTAATGCCATTTGGATTGAAAAATATTAAAGCCACCTAAAAGAGAATGGCTACTAAAGTTTTCCACAACTTGATAAATAAAGAAGTGGAGGTTTACATTAATGACATGATATTTAAAGGTGCTACTACTGAATAACATCTACAAGCACTAGAGAAGTTCTTCCTTAGACTTCAACAATACCATCTCAAATGAACCCTAACAAGTGCATATTCGGAGCCTCATCTGGAGTATTCCTAGGTTTCATGAATAAGTAGAAAGGGATTAAAGTCGATCTAGCCAAATCCAAAGCTATTCTTGACATGCCACCTCTTAAACCTGAAAAAGGAGATCAGAGGCTTTCTGGGTCACCTCCAATACATCAGTCAATTCATTCATTAGCTATTAAACACTTGATGATAGATATTTAACCTGGTTAAGAATAACTCCTCTAAACAGTGGGATTGGGAGTGTCAAAGGGCCTTTAAATAGATTAAGAAATACCTTATAAGCCCACCAATTCTACAGCTTTCTGGGCCACGTCAACCTCTACTACTCTACTTGACTATTACTGAAGGAGCTATAGGGGAAATGCTGGCAAAAAATTCCTTAGATTCTTATAAAAAGAATGCCATATATTACTTGAGTAAGATGATGTTAGCTCATGAAATTAATTACAAGTACATTGAGAAACTCTGTCTAGCTCTGGTATGTGTCTGCCATAAACTAAGGCATTATCGTAACATGTCCTCATTGATCAAAGTTTACTCAAGTATCTCATAGAAAAGCCTACCTTAGGCAATAAAATGTTTAGGTGGTGGTAGTCCTGACAGCCTACGACCTCAAGTACATTCAAAGAAAAGCTATCAAAGGAAACATCATCGCTGATTAATTGGTTGCTGCCCCAACTAATGATCATTGAGAAGAACTTGAATTCCTTAATGAAGATGTCCTATTTCTATAAATTAAAATATGTAAACAATATTTTGATGAAGCCTCCAATCATAAAGGTTACGATACTGTGATGGTGTTCCTTACACCTACTGGCGAAAGCTTACCTCTAGCGGCCAAACTAGATATCGAGGTAACCAACAATGAAGCTGAATATGAGGCATATGTATTTGGATTAAAATCAGCTCTTCAGATTGGCATTAGAAACCTAGAAGTCTATGCTGACTCAAATCTCATTGTCTTCTAAGCCATGGGAAAATGGAAAAATCAAGGACAAGCAGTTGGTTCCTTACCATAATTGCCTCGATGAATTGGTTAACGATTTTGATATCATATCTTTTTATTACCTTCCAAGAACTCAGAATAGGTTCGCCGATGCACAGGCAACCTTAGCATCCATGATAAAAATGCGTGATGGGTTCATTATCCATCCTATTTCAATAAGCATCAAATCCAACCAAGTTTCAAAGCTCATTGCATGAACATAGATGAAGTCGAGGAAAAGCCTTGGCCTTGGGACATTTACATCTATCTCAAAAGAGGAGATTATCCCAAAGGTGCCTCTAAATAAGAAAGGAGAACCATAAGGCATCTAACCAATGGATACATTTCTAAAGGTGACATCTTATATAAAAAAAAACATGGAATGACAACCACCTTAGATGAGTTTTTGATGAAGAAGCTTACAAAATCACAGAAGAAATCCATGAAGGAACATATTGTACCCATATGAATGGTTGGGCAGTGTCTTGAAAAATCATGAACCAAGGCTACTAGTGGCTAACTATGAATGGGGTCTGTGCACAATTTACTCGAAGGTGCTTAAAGTGTTAAGAGTATTCAAAGCTCCAGAAGCTTCCATCCTCTTCACTCAATCTTATTTCCACTCTTTGGTACTTTGTAGTTTAGGGCATCGATGTCATCGATAAGATTTCACCAAAGTCATCTGTCAGCCATGAGTACATCCTGGTTATTATAAACTATTTCACTAAGTGGGCAAAGCTATACCATACCAAACCCTTGACTAAATAAAGGTAGCCTAGTTCTTTAAAACCAACATCATCGCCAAGTATGGTGTTCCACATGAGATTATATTGGATAACGATTCTCACTTTCAAAAAGAAGTGGTTACCCTCCTCCCAAAGGAAAAAATCAAGCATCATAGGTCTTCCCCATATAGACCTCAAATCAATGGTGCAGTTGAAGCCACAAACAAAGTAATAAGGAACATGCTTCAGAAAATGATCGGCAATAAAAAAGGTTGGCACATGCATTTGCCAAGTGCCTTCCTTGGGTATATAACAATCTATAAATTGGCTACCAGAGCCACACTCTATACTCTAGTATATGGAATGGAAGTAGTCCTCCCCATAGAGTTAGAAATTCAGATAGCCAAAGTTCTTTAAGAAGCCTAGATTTTTAAGCTCAATTGGTAGTAGGCATACTATGATAAGTTGAACTCAATTGATGAGAAAAGGATGAAAGCTCTCCACTACACACTAAATAATCAGATTAGACTTTCCAAGAACATTAACAAAAGGAATCGAAGTCAAAATCATTAGGAAGACGATTTGGTCCTAAATAAATCAGATAAGTTATGAAAGACCCTCGAGGGAAATTCAGACCTCCTTAGGGTTAGACCTATATGCCCTAGAGCTCATTGTAAATATAATAATTGAATCCCGATGGAAATAACATATATATTTTGTTTAAATAAATTCCACATTTATTATAATTTATATTTGTTCCATCGGCATTTTGTATGAGAATCTAATCTTAAGAGGTTAAGAATATGAGTGACAGGTTCTCGATGTTATAATGCTATAAAACAAGTTCATGGTGATAAAATTATCGATTGGGACATCAATAATTTGGAAGACCATCACCGCTATTGTTATCCATTGTAAGTATGTGATACTTATGGTAATGGAGATAATGAGTCTAATGCTAAAGATATTGTGATGTCTTGACAACATATGGACTCTCATGTGATAAGTTGAACTGGTGGCGTTAGACGATGAATACATGGGTTTTACCACATTCAATATTAAATCCTCCAAGTCATGGTTATGTATAGTCCTTTGACTTGAGGTTGAATTTATCTAATATATTGGTGGGTGCCGTTTGTTACTGCTTACATACTTTTGCTAGCCATGTAGAGGTATATGACATGTGGTGGTTGTACTTAGTAATGTATTGAGATAAATGTTCTCTAAGAAAGAATTCATTAACTTGGGTAAACAAGTAAGGATCCTATGACTTCTAGTTCTCCTCGATATGAAATCCTTGGCCATGGTGGGTAAGATTCGCTAGAAAGTTATTTCTAGTAGGAGTCAAGAATACCAAGGATTAGAACTTAAAAGTGGTCATATGATCGAAGCATATAGAGTTTGACGAATCCATGACTCTAGCTAATAA
>CAOJBK013212859.1:0-10104 GCA_948294925.1 Codiaeum variegatum
TTTTCATTGATCCTTTTCTAACCTTTTGCAATTCTCCAGTTAGAAAAATAATGTGAGATCTATTTTGCATTCCAAAATATTCTTTAATACCTCTCCACAGGTCCTTGGAGGTTGTGAAACCCATCACACAAGCTGCAACCCGTGGTTGCATTGAGTTATACAGCCAGCCTAACAGAAGTTGGTCTTTCAAAATCCAGACATCATTCTCTGGATTTGGCTCTTTCTTTGTGGTTGGACTACCTGAAACAGCAGATGCAAAAGTGGTGATTGTGGAGACTATGGACTTAGCTGGATAAGGTGTTTCACCAGTAAAAAAGCCTTCAAGTTTGTATCCTCTCAAAACTGGCAGTATCATATTTTACCAAAGTAAAAAATTATCATTGTCTAATTTAAATGACGAAGGTTGAGCAAGCATTCCTCCGAGAGAAAAGAAAGATGAATTTGAAGCAGGATTGACATTGGCCATATAGCTCTGATACCAAATTACAAAATATAAAAACATAGAGGATATAAAATTATTTAGAATTCTGCATACTTTCCATTAAAGAGTCTGCAAATATTTATACAAGAGAGAAATAGAATTGCTGAGTAGTACAAACTGAAAAATAGCTAACAGTATTTGGAACAAGTCATTCCATAACTGATCAAAAATATCTTTTTACGTTCATTTATTCTATCTAATTAGTTGAAGACTAATTCCTGTCAATTGACAGCTTGCGTAAATATCTTAACACTTTTTACTAGGCATTTTTGTTGTTTTTGTCATGATTAAGAAATCATTAATTAGCTTTAATTTGCGGAAAAAGTGCATGCATGTGACTAATTTACCTTTAATTTTGAGTTTGTGATATGTTACTTTTCATACAATTGATTATTCCGCTATTTGTTTTACATCTACAAATAATCTTATTGGTTAACGTGATTATATTTTCCACCAATAGTATTATTTTTTCTAAACATTAATAACTTGATGAAGATAAGGGTAAAAATAATAAAAAAAAGAATTTAATTGTTCTTGATACTCTAAAAACGTCAATTAAATGGAATTTTGAAAGCATTAAAAGACGTTTATTAAAAAGGGATGGAGGGAGTATATTTAACGTAATCTTAATTAAAATTTTCACCAAAATTTCTACTACAATAAAGACTCGGACATTGATACTCGTCACGCCCGTGTTCCCTGAAAGTATTTTTCTTTTTCTCAAAAGTTTTGATATTTATACCTTTCACCATAATTCTTTTTCAAAATTTTCAATTTTATACAAAATTTAAACTTATATTATTTTATCTTAATTTAAATATTTATTATTATTCTCTTATAATTTTCACAATTACAAAATCATTTTTCATAATTTTCAAGATGTTTTTGTGTTTAAAAAATTATTTGATTCATACGTTTATTTTTTAATTTTATTATTTCATATTTATTACTTAAATTTAACACACTATGAATAATATTTGTATACTTCCATATTAATTCTTTAATTTTATTTTTTACTCAAGGAGGAATAACATTATTTCTATCTCTTTTCAAAGTTCATTTCAAAAAGTTTATTTTTCTTTCAAAAAATTTTAAATGTGCTTTTTAATTTTTTATTGAAAGATTATTATGAATCAATCTCTACCTATTTTCAAAGAAAATTTAGAAAAATCAGAATTTACTCCTCATTGGCTCTGATACCAATCAGTGTAAGTCTACTTTCGCTTTATACCAGAGGCGAAATTCTGAGAGATACTCTAAAGGATCTTTAAAGTGGATTCTATTTTTTCTGATTTCTTTTAGCCTCTCATATTCGTTATGATAATGTGTGCTAGTAACGAATCTCAAATGGTCTTTGTTCTTGAGAAAATATTTCACACATTTACTATGTTTAAGAGTTAGCTCTTCTAAATTCTTAGAATATTTTTCTAAAGATTTATTCAAAGAGTCAACACGATCTATAATAGAATTTAATAATCTTATTATAGAATTTTTGCCTGCACCGTGATCTAGGTGATGACAATCAAGATTCAATCAATTATTGCTCATCTAATAACTATGCCAAATCACTAAGTCTTTAAAACATAAATTTCAAAAACATCTACAATGTTAAAAACATTTATAGTATATATACCTTGTAGACTGGGTCCATTAAGCTTCCGCAAATGCTTCAGCTCATCTTTAAGCTCGTCACCAGTAATACCTGAATAGGTGGAGGTTGTGGTTGCCCTTTCTTCTCTCTGGTATGGGACTTACAACAACTCTCCTGGATATCAGACCGTTTTGGAGAATGAAGGTATATATGAAGCAAAATGTTTCTTCAACTAAAGACTTAAGAGAACAAGAGCTTATAGATAAGCAAATGCTTTTTTTTTTTATAAAAATTCTAAAGAGGTTTTCGCTTCCCTAACACATTGAATAAGTAGCTATTTATAGAAGTTATAAAACTAGTGTCTCTTGTATTGTTTGCCAGCTTACAAATAAAATAATTATTACCAAACAATAATACATGGAAAGTTGGTGTTTTAGTGACATTTTCCCAATTGTTTACATGATAATAATATATGATAATTATCACAAAAGATAAGACAAGGACAACAACCCTTATCATTTACAACACAAAACATAAGATTTCCTATCTAAAAAGATAAGTTTACTTTTAAGAACCATTCATTTTAAAACACCTTTGTCAGAGAGTGTCTTTACTCCAGTGGCTGCTGAGAAAAGTAATTTCTCAATTATTCACACTGAGGCTGACGTCATGGATGACAAAAACATCATCCCATCATTGAGTTAGAGATTGGATCATCCTTACTCTCTTGGACATCCTTGTATTCTTTTGCCATCTCTTCTGCAAAGTGTTGTTATCTGAAAGAAACTACCTTATTCCAGGTTTTCATTGTTTATGGCATGAATTCCAGACTAGGTTCTTGATCAATGAGTCTTAGAAACAATTTTTTTTCTTCTTTACATCCATCTTATTCTAATTTAGTCTGATCAACATAATGGGACTAGATGGTTATAAAGATTTTACCATCTCTGAGAAGGACATAATTATTTGAATAAATTTCCTTCTCTAGGTGAAGCTTGAAGACTTCAATCCTCACAACTTTAGATAGAACCTTACATTCTTTATATCTGTTAAATAGAATTTTTATGCCCTAGTTATTAAACTTTTGAGGTTCCACATGCTTTTTAGCCATAATATATTGGAGATCCCATATTTGATAAGGTTGATGAACTCCTCTATCCTCATCACAATCCATAAGTGTACTTGATGCGTGGAGTGGTTCCACAGAGTATGAATGGAACTCCTCTGATTAGGTTGAGTTCACCTGTAAAATAAAGAAACAGTCAGGGGTGGCCGGACGGGTGTCCGACGTAAACCCTATACGATCAAGTCAGTTGCTGTAGAGGAGTTGTGAGAAAGCTCTTTGACATGGAGCGTGTTGCTTTTACTATATGTGTAAAGTTGTACCTGAATGAGGCACTTTAAGAGGTATTTATAGGGCTAACCCCTGGTAGCTGGGACACGTGTCTGCTTTGGGTAGTCCGCATGTACCTTGATGAGACTATGACATGATAGAAGGGCTTGTGACTGATGTGGTCAGTCAGTCTATCAGACATCCGAACCCCGAAGGCTAATAGGCTAGATCTCTGAAGGTTTTGGAGGGTTCGGGGAGTGACTAGCAAACTCGTAAGGCTCGGTCTAAATCCTAAACCCCTTAGTTGGCGTTGAACCATACTGGTGTAGGTTCCCAAACCCATAGTTGGTGTCAAACCATATTGATGCAGGGCTATATCAATACTAGTTACATAAAATGAGATAATTTTTGTTTCATATTTTAATATTTGTAAGGATTTTTATACAACTTCTGGAAGTGATTCACACAGAATATTATCTTTTTTTTTTATTTCAATAAGTTTTGTCAAGTATGCCTTTGTATATGGAAGACTTTCTCTTGCCATTTCTGTTTCAACTCTAAGCATCAGGCCTCCATATGATTGCCAATGAATATATGGATGAAGCATAGAAATTCTTTAAGAGAACGATCTATTGAGCCCGCTTGTTTGTCTTTTCTAGCAAATGCTAATTCATTTGGAATGTCAGAACTCATTTCTTCAAGAAGTTTTTCTCAATTAATAATCTCTTGCTAGAAAACTTATTCATCGGATTTCGAATATCAAGATGCCTTTCTAGATGTTCCATGAAAGATACAACTCCATTTATGAAATGTTCAATTTGCTAGAAGTTTTTGAAACATAATCCTTGCAATCTTGAACAAATCATAAATCCTTCTTTGGAAAGACCATAATCGTACTTAACAAAGTATCGTAAACTTTCTTCCTTGCAGGTATTATCTACCTCAGGGTGATCTACCCTTGTAGCTTCTATGAATTTCTCATGAAACAGCATATTCTTTCTAAGGATCTTCCAAGGTGCTTTCTATAGGTTATGGTTGGGACTTTGATCTAAACATTTTCCAAAATTTTACACATTCAACAACCTCATCTTTATGTTCTTGTTTTTAGACTACTCTTCTCTCCATTCAGGCTCAATAGATTCTATAAGTATGCATGCACACAAAGGTTTAGAGTAGAATACTATGAAATCATATTTGCCAGATGGTTCTCCTAAAAGGTCCTCTATAATAAGAGTTTGGTTTGGAATCTATGAGGATTCACTAGCATTTCCACTAGCCTCAAAGTTATGACTTAAAATGTCACCAGAGCCTTCATTGCCCTTCTCTATGACTGAGTCATCATATTCACAATCATAAGAAGGATCACACATTCCACTTCTTCGGAGATTCCATATGAAATCTCCATCATTTTTAGAGACATAAATAGGATTTCAATCAGAAAAAAAACTATGAATAGGAATTTTATCGTCATATTCATTATCAATGTCAACCTTTTAATTACGCCTCTCCCAGACTTCTCTTTTCTGTTCAAGGGTACGGTTAAATTTTTTGCCAACCCTTTTAAGATAAGAATTTAAGGAATCATTGATGTTAGGTGTTGGTTTAATCTCTTCATTCTTTCGAACCAAGGGTTTTTCCTTTGATTTTTCGTTAGTCCTTTTAGGGCTAACCAGATTACTTGATCTCATTTCTTTCTTTTTAGGACACTTAGAAACTAAATGCCCTTGTTGTTTACACAACCAACACAGAGCATTCTTTGATGCATGCATTTTTCTTTTCGTTCCAGAGGAACTATAGTTATTGCTCTTAGAATCTTTGCTCACATCATTTTCTTTCTTTGGGAATTGCTTCATTGTATGCCCTTCCTTCTTATATATCCAGCATAGATTATTTTTTGGCAGCAGGGTCCATCTACATAATCAGATAATTCACGAGAAAGATAATCAACTATTACATTTTTATCAAAAGGAATATATTCAATATCAAACCTGTAATAACTAAACCATTCTTGCAATCTCCAATTTCTAGTTTTTCTAGGTTCTTTGAGATTCAGATTTATAAATCCTTTTACATAAGTTGAATATGTCATGATAATAAACCTTTTTGGAGCTAGGAAGAAATCCTTTTATGCCTATTTTTACTGCAAATACTTCTTTTCATGTATAGGATAATTAATTTCTGCTCCCTTAAAGGTTTTAGACAAATACTTATAGATTTGTTATGGTTTTCTACCTTTTTTTTTTAAATATTGCACCCTAACACCTATCTAAAGCATCTGTCTCTAAGACTAACTCATCATTATTAGTGGTAACTTAAACAAGGTAAAATTTTCATCAATTCTTTTACTAGTCTAACTGCTTGAGTGTCTTTATCCTTCCAAAACTATGGATTTTTATAAGATGTTTTCTCAGCTATTCTACCTAAGTATTTGGAAAGATTTTTTATGAACTTTTTAGCATAGTTAACAAGTCCAAAAAATCTATGTACTTTCTTTCTATCTTCAAGTTCATCAGGAAAGTTAATAAGCTTTTCAGAGATATGGCTTTGTAGCCTAATTTTTCCTTTTTCTATCACTATACCTAAAAAGTTTACCTTCTCTAGGAACTGTTAGGGTTGTATGCCCTAGAGCTTATACTTTATCTATATATTTGTAACCTTAATCCATTAATGGAAATTAATATATATGTTTTCGTTTAAATGATCACTTTCATTTTAGTGTATGATATATATATGTTTCATAAGCACTATGTAAGAGAATCTATTCTCAAAGAGTTTAGGAATATGGTGACAAATTCTTTTTGTCATAGACTTTAAAGTAAGTTTACAATCATAGGATTAATGGTAGGAACATCATTAACCTGGAAAGACCGTCACCTCCATTGTCATCCGTGACAAGTATGAGAAACTTATTTGTATGGAGGTAGTGAGTCTAAAACTACAGACATATGATGTCGTGACAACACCTGGACACTCATGAGATGAGTAAGTCGAACAATGATATTAGATGATAGATACATGGATTTTATCCACTAGTCAATGTCTAATAATCTAGATTATAGTTGTGCATATAATCCTTAGACTTGAGGTGACATGTTATCAAACATATTGGTGGCTATGGTTTGTTACTGCTTACATACCGATATTATCCAAGTATTGGTATATGGAATTTAGTGGACATAATCAGCGGTATTTTGAGATAAGTGATCTCCAAGAAAGGATTTATTAACTTGGGTAAACAAGAAAGGAATCCAATGACTTTTGGTTGTTCTCGATTCACAAATCCTCGGCCAAGGTAGTAAAGATTCACTAGAAAGAGTTTCTAGTAAGAATCGGTTTATCAAGAATTAGAACTAGATAGAAGTCATATGATATAACATATAAGGTTTGACTATTCCATGACCTTAGCTAAGATCGAAAATCCGTAATGAAGGGATTTGAGTCCACAGTAATTATAATCAAAAGGTAAATTCTATATCAAGGACATAATAATCGACCTTCATTTCTAATTAGGTAGTCACTATATGTTATGTTAGACATCACTCATGACTTATAGGACTAAGTATGGATTGCGGATTACATACTTGGTGGGTAGAAAAGAGTTTTCTTTATCCCATTGCTAATTAGAACATGAACCTAGTAAGTCACACACCATAAAGCATTTCCCATGGCTTGAAATTTAGTCATATTAATAATTGATTAAAGAGTTTAATTAATTATTAACAATGATTGAATTAGACTTGTAAAAAAATTTACAACGTTGCTAGCATGTCTTGAAGTCTAATTAATAAAGGGATTTATTCAATTAAGTCTTAGTTTATATGAGATACAAATGAGTATGACTAATTGAATGGTTACGGACTAAATAAAATAATTAGGCTAAATCATGAGATGATTAACCTAATCCACATTAGAGGTAATTAATAAGAGATTATAGATGGTTCCTACTAATTATGCCTTAATGTTGTTTGACTTATTGGCTAATTCCTTAGTCAAATAGTCAAACAAACATATTTCCTAATTTCCTCCCTAAATTATGGAAAAGGAAAGCTAGGTCATTGGTATAAGAGCAACAGCACATCATCTTTTTTCCTAAGTGATTTGAACTTGCCACTATTCATCTTCTCCTCCATTGAGTTAGAGAGAAGCTATCTAAGAGTTAGAGAGAAAAATTTCAAATCATTACACCATTTTAGAGAGAGAGAGTTTATTTTTGAAGAAGAGTTCTTCAACTATAAACTCTTCTTCTAAATCCTTATGAAGGAGTATGTGTAGAGATTAAAGTCCAAACAAATCCCCACGAGTCTCAAGTCCTCAATAAAGGAGCAAGAACCAAACATTTGGGCAACCAAGAGAGGGTTAAAGCTTGTTGAAAGGAGACAAGAAGACACAAGCCTTTAGGAAAACTTTGGTGTGAGTCGAGTTAGAGGCTTCGCACTTGAGGAGCAAAACGAAGAAGGGAAATGAGGTATTTGATACATCTAATCCCTTTTTTGTTGATATTATGTTTTGCACAATAAATTGGTTAAGTATCATTGAACTTAAATATGGGTCCAAACCTAGTTTTATATATTCATTAAAGAGTTTAATGAATAACTAAACCAACCATGCTAAAAGAGTTTTGGCAGGGTAACTTGTTTTGTAAAAGTTTTGAAAATAAAAAATCGAGTCACATCGGATTTTTTTATTTTTTTAGCTTCATCTGCGCGGCTCATATTTCCTCCTTCAAGTGGTACCAGAGCCGCCCAATTTTTGTGAAAAACCATGATTGTGTTTATGCGTTTGTTAGAGGCAAAAAATATAAAAAATAAAGAGTTTTTTGCTATCACGGGCGATCGTCATAGGCGTGACAATTTCCCGTGAGGCAATAACAAGTTACTGCCTAGTTAAGTGAACCATTTTGTTCAGTCACGGGCTTTGCTCACACCCGTGAACATTTCCCGTGACGTGAACTCTTGGTTCTGGAACTTGGCAGTAACATCATGTTCAGTTACAGCGGCGACCATTGCCCGTGACTTGAACATGATGTTCTGTATAGATTGGTAATGAGTTATTATGTGATGATTTCCCGTGAGGGCCATCACGCCTGTGAATTTTTCTTGTGACTGATACATAAAATACTAAAATTTGGCAATAGCACATCACAGCTAATGTTCACACCCGTGACTATTGGCCGTGATGTCACAATAATTGGGCATTTGAAGTTTAATCTTTTTAACCCTAAGTCACTTATCTCAAAGAGTTTGGGATACTATTTGGCCATTATCCTATGTCTCTAATAAGCATGTTTGGAAATTAAATCATTGAATATGAGATATTCAAAATTATTGGAAGAGTTCCAAAAGTTGAAGTACCTAAACACATACCTAATGTATAAGTATTATATATTATTGCTATGTGTTTGTCTTGGCATGAAAGGGTGATCATGGACTTTTAACCTAATGAATGATCTTATGGGGTGTGTAATATTCTTTTATTGTATATGGGTTTATAATTAAATGTTAATTACTAGATTAGGTTTTCAAATTCATTGAGCCTACGAGCTATCTTATTTTGTAATCTCGTCTTGGTATGCCAAGGATATGTAATGTACACAAGAGTTGTGGAGATGGAAGAGTAAGAGAAGGGTTCAACCCATGAAGATGCCTAGTGGGAGCATGAAGACTAGAGTTGTCATGAAAGCTTGTAATTTGATAACCTAATTAATCTTACTCACTCCTTATAGCTAGGAATTGAGGCCTTAAGTCCATGATCATGCATGTGTTTATGTATTGTCCATTTTATAGATATGTATGAGATATATATCTAGCATGAGATGTATGTAAAATGGATAATGTTTAAAATGAGAGCAAAATTAATAAGGACCAAAATCTTCCAAACCAAATATTGAGTTATGGCTCTCCATTGGAGCAATGAATCTTGGAACTTGTTTCCTTGAATTCATTGTATAGCATGAGAGGTTGTGAGTGTGAGATATATTGCATGGTAAGAATGACAATGCATACCTAAGTTATGTAATGTTCAAATCTTTATACTTGCTGCTTTAACTCAACTAATATGAAAGAATAAGAATGACAATGTGTACCTGAGGCTAGAAGTATTAGGCATCACTACATTGAATCTCACAAGAGTTGTGATGAGCAAGAGTTGCTCACTTGCATGAATTGAATCCTTAGAACAAAAATGTGTAGCTTACGAGATTCGATGAATAAAAGTTGTTCATTTGCAAGATTTCAATCAATCTACTAAAGATTCACCCCAATGGAATCTCCATTTCCTATTTCACTACAAGAAAATTGCAGTTTTGTAACGGCAAAATCCGTAACAAATCTGTTACAA
Source organism: Codiaeum variegatum (assembly GCA_948294925.1). Taxonomy (NCBI): domain Eukaryota; kingdom Viridiplantae; phylum Streptophyta; class Magnoliopsida; order Malpighiales; family Euphorbiaceae; genus Codiaeum; species Codiaeum variegatum. The sequence continues at coordinate 9,742 of CAOJBK013212859.1, forward strand.
ATCGTCTTTTGTAATGGATTTGTAACAGAATTTTATCGTTAAAAATTTGATGGTTACAAATTTTTTGTAACGGAAATAAACAATCCGTTACAGTTTTTATAAGAGATTTGTAACGGACTATTAGTTACTATTTTGTAACAGAACTGCAATCCGTTACAAAATTATTTATATTTATTTAAGAGGTAAATGAAGATTTCCGTTACAAAATTGTCACAGATTTGCAACAGATAAATCTGTTACAAAATTAGTAACAGATTTCCGTTACAAAATTGTAACATATTTGTAACAGATAAATCTGTTACAAAATTAGTAACAGATTTTACTGTTACAATTTTGTAACGAATAAAAACTGTTACAAATTTG
>CAOJBK013215115.1:0-15235 GCA_948294925.1 Codiaeum variegatum
CTCCTTATTTTACTCAAGTTAATGAATCCTTTCTTAGAGATCACTTATCCCAACATATCACTGATTATGGCCACCACATGCCATATACCAATACTTGACTAGCATCAGTATATAAGCAGTAACAAACCATAGCCACCAATATGCAAGATAACATGTCACCTTAAGTCCAAGGATTATATGCATAATCATGATCGGAGTGATGCAATATTGAGTAGTGGTAAATACCTATATATCCATCATCTAACATCACTGTTCAACTTACCATCCAATGAGTATGCTCACATGTTGTCACAACATCACATGTCTATAACATGAGACTCACTACCTCCATATCAATAAGTATCTCATACTTGGATGACAATAGAGGTGATGGTCTTCTGGATTAATGACATCCCTATCAATAATCCTTTGACCGTGAACAACCTTTGAAGTATTTGACAAAGGGCAATTTGTCACTCATATTCTCAAACTCTTTAAGAATAGATTCCTTATAGAATACTTAAAGGACATATATACATTCGATACAAGTAACATTTCATTTAAAGAACATATATACTATTAGCCAGTTGGGTTTTATTTACATTCACATGATGTGTACACAGCTCTAGGACATACATTGTTAACAGTGAGAAGGCTTTTTGGATTTGATTGACACACAAGGCAATGTAATGAACCTATCTTCCATGGCTTTGAGATTCAAAGGTTTAGAAAATTATTTTCGTTTAGGAAATTTAATAGAAAGCCTATGCTTTTTCTCAAATGGCTAAATAGATTATGAAAGTGGTTTGGCGGATACCCTAGATGGCTGAAGGGAAGTCTATAGTTTGACCTAGTTTTTGGCTAAGATGCTACTTAGCTTTGATAGTAGTCATTACTCAATTAAGGACCTGTGGTCAACTCTTCATTAGCGAACTCTAGTTGAGGAAAATTCATTGGCTGATTCCTTTAAGGGTTTAGTTGTATCTGATGCTCACTGGGAAGATAACTTGAGGAATGTTAATATTTGAGAAGTCCACTGGGGATGAGGTTGGCTTCCTTGTACAATTGTTATATCTGAGACATGTTTGGAGGATGAAGGGTGAGGGACTTATCATTTCTATTTGGGAGGTCCACTGGGGATACCCTTTTGAAAGAGGATGAGTGATTTTGGATTTCAATATTCCCTTTGTCATGTTTCAAAAGGTGAATAAAAATTTAATAAAATGCATTATTTTGTTCAAGCTCTAATTTTTGCCTAAGCCTCCCTTTCGGGTTTTCAACTTAGCAAGTTTCCTTGATTGTTTCCAAGACCACCTTTTTCAATTTTTAGTCCAGCATGTTGTACCCTAACTTTTCCTAAGCAACCCGTTTGGGTTTTCAACTTAGCGGGTTTCATTTTTTTTCTAATTTATTTCTTTGTCTATTTATTTTTGCACACTTTGTTAAATAGCCCGAATGAGAATGAAATGTGAAAAACATTAAGTTTTATTATATGCTTTTGGACTTTACCCAATGAGGGTTGCCTACGTATCTCCATACAATGAATTTGAATTTTGAGAATATAATACAACTTATATTTTTGGAGAATCAGGTCCATATAGTTCTTATTCAGTAATGATAATGATGATGATGCAAATGTAATAATCAAATAGAGTATTGCTTGAGTTGATCCAGATTGGTCAGATGATTAAACTCATTGCTGTTAATGTCCATCCGAATGACACCATTGCTGGTCATTATTTTCTTAATGATGAGCGTGCCATTTCAGGAAGGTTTGATTTTTCCTTCCTTAAGGATACTAGGGAAGGCACACATCTCCAAATATAGATCTAAGAAGAATAAGTGATAAATAAATAAAATTACATCAAAAAATTGTAAAAAGGGATAAAGGGGATCCTTTCTCTTATCCAAATGATATGGGAAAGACACATTCCTCGAAGTATCAGATTATACAAAATAATAGAAATAAAAAAAAATTGTCTAATAATAACATACAAATAACAAACCAAAATAAAATAAAATAACAAAAAATAAAAAAAAGGAATTTTAGAAAATCAGAATTGAAGCCGAAGAACGACTTGCCTGCATATCCTTTTGAATGGAAATTAAACCCCACGCCATTGTCCCTTCTTGCAAAGGGTGGCGGTTGTTTTGAAAGTGGGTTGATGTTATTCAAAAGCTAACCATTTTTAATTATGAAATGGTTAACTGATTAGGCTATTAATCATTCTAGATTTTAATTAATAAAAAGAAATTTTACATGTGAATTTACCTAAGTTCAAATTTAGGATTTTAATTTAGAGCCAAATAAAATTACCATTCGAACGCATTACCTTTGGCTTTCTTAACCGTGAAACTAGTGTTTCGGACTGTTTGATAAGGCCAGAGCGAGTATCCATTGTGCTCGGAAAGAATTGTCTAAAAAGGCATCTGGTGTTTGATTCAGATTTTTAGTGGAAATTTGGGAAGAGGATCAGGTGCTTAAGATTTTTATAGGAAATTCTCTAGAGGTTTGTTGTCAAATCTTGTATTAAATGGTGACCCGGGGGGTCAAATTTATAGAAAGATTATGCTAGATTTCTCAGAAAATTATGCCTATGCGCTAGGCTTTTGGCTCATGCACCAGGCGTTTAGCCCATGGGCTAAATGCCTTAGCTTGTGTGCAGTTCCAGTTCAGTCTGATTCAGTTTGATTTTCACACTTTCTGGGTTTGTTTTTGGATTTAAGCCCAGTTTGAGCTTATGGGCTTGTATTGATGGGCAAGAGTTGATGGTGTAAAAATATGAGTTTTTTCTTAAGAATATGCCTGGATATGCAAAATTTTCCATGTAAACCTTGCAATTTAAAATTTTTGTTTAGGGGGAAGCCCATGATGTAGTAAGGGGCACTGCCCCCTTGACCCACGTTCTATTTCCAAACTTTTAAGACTAGTTGAGAGTCATGAGGTAGCCAATGATTTTGGAGATGCAAAATTGAGTGTTCACACATATTAAGAATAATTATCGAGTTGAAACTTTGTTAAATCCTGACTTGTGAAAAATTATATTAGCAAGACCTTTTGCAACATCCAATATTTCAAATCTTTTATAAACATTGCCATGGCCTTTTTAGCATTAGAATGTGTTTCATAATAAGTTAAAAATTTCAAAAATCATTTAATTTGAAATCACTAGTAGGGTCACATAAACCACTCCTTTTAAAGCTAAAGTATTTGTGCATAAAGCTATAGGTGAATTAGTGCCTTTGCCTTAACCTCCTAAACTCAAGAATTTAAGAATCCCTAGCATTGGTGTCTAAGGTGGCATAGAATTCAGCCATGATATCATAATATGACTGTTCTTTCTTAGACAAGAATTTACTAAGGCCGCATGCATTCATCATAGAAGTAAAGACATCCTCCATACCAACTTTTTTAATTAAAGAAGAGGGGAAATACTTACAACCATTGATATATTTATTACCCACTTGTGTGAACCTCTCTTCTTTTTTCATATGAATAGATAGGAAAGCTAGCATGATATTGAGGGGCTAGGTCTTCCGGTTCTTGCTCCTGTTAAGGCCTTAGTTATATAGAGCCTTTACTCTTACCCATTTGATTGAAAGAAAAATAAAAAATGCATAGAAATATAAAATGGAAATTGTTTTGGAGAAATAGAATGAGATGAATAACTTGAAATGGAGATTTGAAAGAGAAAAATGAGGTTAGTAATTTATTTGCTTTGAAAATATGCGTAGAATACCTGGGGAAATTAATTTTCTAAAAAGGGGTATCTAATAGGTTCTATTTATAAAGCATAGGTGTGATTTTGAAGTGAGTAGTCATGACTTTTCTAGGGAAAGCCATGACTTATCACTTCAAATTTGAATTTAATTCAAAATTTGAAATGATTTTTGACTTTATAAGGAACCAAATCTATGTAATTAATAATGAAGAATAAAAGGAAATCAAAATTAAATAAAAATCAAACACAAAATCACAAAAAAATCAAAGAATAAAAAAAGTGAAAATTTCTTGGTTTGGGCCTATCACAATTCGGCACCACAAGCATGACTCATGACCTACTCGAAGAAAAAAATATTATTTTTTTTAAAAAAAATTGATTTTTGGAAAATTGTTTATATAAATGAAAAAAAAAACACACCAATAATAATAATAATATAAACTTAAAAAGAAATAAAAATAATAGTACTTACATAGCTAAATTTTAGGTCGAAAGCTAGACCTACCTTGCTCTTTGTCATGGTTCAGAGAGGGGAATCAACCTTACTTGGTTGATTGCTTGACATGGTAAAGAAGTGACTTGCTTTAACTTGTCATCGACTTCTTTCATGGCATACAGTGTAGTAGGATCCTCCTCTTGCAAACCATCGAATTGGTTATTTTGCACCATTTATATGATGCTTGACTTAATCTTGAAGTAATTTTTTACAATAGATGGAGACACTATTCCTCCTGTGCTACTAGAGATGTCCGACATTGCGAAGTCACCCAAGGTACGTCTCTCTGGATTGCCATATTATCTTGAACTTCTCTCCTTAGTCTTTAATCCCTACGCAAAGCAGGCAAAGTAAGTTCCATTTCCAAATAAAAAATCAAGATATCATTAGTGCTTCTACTATGTCTCATAGACATTTTATAATATAACATAAACATAAAAATAAAAACAAAAAACACAAATTCCTAAAGCAACCTTTCACTACCCTAAACCAATAAAACAATCAATTCCCTCGCAAAGGTGCTAAAATTATTATGTAGGTTATATGTGTTGTATATAAATGTGCAAATAGGAATTTAGTAATAACCCTAACCTTTAGGACTTATTGTAGTAAGTAAGGTGTCAAATACATGAAATTAAGGTTTGTATTTGTTGAATACCTACTCGGATGGATAGGCTAGCGTACAAGGGGAAAGATGGATTAATAAACTAAACTAAACTAACAATTAAAAGTAATAAATATATGATAAGGGAGTTATAATCACAATTTAGAAACTGTCTTGCAAAGATAAATTAACACATGATTAGAGAAATGGCCTAAAGTTTCTACATGTAACTCTCATTGTCATGCAAAAATATTATCATTTAGAGTTTACAAGCATTCTCATGTCAAAGCAGAGATAAATAATAACAAAATAAATATGCCAATCCTAATTTCCTTAATAGGAGATTGCTTGTCTCTAAGTTAATCTTATGCTTTAAGTAATTCCATTTAATTTTCCATCAATTTATCCCAACTCTCATTATGAATAAGTTGATTATGAAGTTAGATAAGGTGATCAAACATACACAACAAGTTCATGCAAATAAGAATTATATCATGTTCATCAAAATAATAAGACTAATTCATCATTGCAATCCTAACTACTCATTTAACCTAAATGCATGGTTAAGTGTATCAAATGAACATATAAAGCATTCATGATGAACAAATAATAAAATGAAAAGAAAGAACGAAGATGTATTAAATAAGACTCATTTATTCTTCTGTAAATTACTTGAACTAATTTTGAACACTAGTAACTTCAAAGTGCCTATTAAAAGGACATATGATACAAGAAACCAACACTTAATCTAAAAAAGTGTTTTCAATTATTTTTGAGTTAGGAAAACTAAATACAAGATAACTATCTCTTATTTAAAACAATGCTGAGGAAGGGTATTTATAGTCCTAAAGGTGTGCCAAGAAGTGTCCCTTTGGAAAAGGTGTTAAAATGAAAAGGTGTCGTGAAGGGGTGTGGTAACCACTTATAACCAGTGGCTACTGTCACGACCCTTGACCCATGGTGGAGATTTGTGATGCTGGCTGGCTACTTGGGTTGGCTTGTTGACTCATCCCTAGGTGGCACAACTGGTGACTAAGGCTTACTGTCATGACTTGGGACCTCCATTTTTGGCTTGTATTTGCTCCAATTACTTGTTTATTGATTCCATTAAGTCTTTGTCTTCCATTTTCATAAAAAATTGTTTACTCATACGTATAACATCTTATAACACTTAACAAATGATTCAAAGGTACCCTTTTATAGAAAAATAAGCATGCATTATATAATACTAAGTAAATGTTCATTATAAAGTTCAACCTATTTGCGTCACATCACATCACTCATCTCTATCTTGAATAAAATCACAAAGCATAGTATGAATCTCTACAACATATGATGGAACCTCTAACACTATCTCATTTGAATTGTAGCCCTTATGTTATCTCCTCTCTTTATTGATCGACTCTCTAATGTCCTCTTTTCTTCTAGCCATCTAAAATGTAACCAACATCATAACATAAATTTTATCAAAATATTTCTATTGTTGTATACATATTCTAAGTTTTGCATTCAACTGACATTGCATCTAACTTCTCATTTCTCATCTAAATCACTAGAATGCTTCTTAAAATTAAGAGTAAAGTTAAAAACTAATTATTCACTAAGCTATATTCTTCTAAACTTATTAGCTGGCTAACCGCTAAGATTATCACTTGAGAACTTAACTATACTTACCTAGATCACTTAACAGTCAGTTTTAGAAAATAGATAGAAGAATCTGATCTAGCTTCAGAGTGACCTAAATTTGATAAGTTTACTCATTTGATATGAATTTATTAGTTAAATTGAAATCTAAAGTAGGCACTCACATTATTTCATTTAGTCAGAAAAGTCCAATTCACCTCGCCCCCTTCTTGGACATCCAATCCACACTTTCAATATACCCCTTAGTTGTATAGCCCTTTTATGAATTTAGCCACTAAATCAAACTCCTCAACCATGAAGGTAGGTTCCTACTCTATCTCCTAGGGAAAGTGCATCTAGGGGAATATGAAAAAAGTATCTAAAAAAATCAAAATCTAAAAGCTACTTGACAGTTTAAAGAATAAAGAAGAAAGGCAAATAAAAAAGGCGAGAAGTTGAGTAGAGAGAATGCGAAGGGGTGGTCAATATATAGGCTAAAAAAAAGTTCCCTAGACTCTAAAATTCTAGAAACTAATACGGATCATATTTGAAGCATCAAGAATCTAATGGTAACTTTGATTTTTCCAAAAAATGTCAAAAAGAGCTCAGTTCACATCTATCCAATTCATCTTTTATCACTTTGAATCTACTAATGAGGAAACTATGAACCCTTAATTTTGCTCCATCTTGACAATCACTCTAAGATGATAAACTTGAACCATGTAGACATTAGACATAAAACAGGCTCGAAAAGTCCAAAATACTGAAAAAAATAAATTAAAAAAAAGATTAAACTAGACCAAAAATAGACTTGGAATTGAGCTGAAGCATCATGTACCGTATACCAAGTGAGCACCACTTATGGATTATGGGCCTAGCTCTGAGGCCCCATCCAAGCATTAGTGCCCACCTCAAATTTTTTTACTTGTGGAAACCACCCACCTTAAGTGGATTGCACATTAGTGGACGGTTGGTATAAAATCTCACACTAAAGAACCTTAAGATCTTGTTACTGCGAAGTGTGTGTTGAGTGAGTCACCATATAATTTTTAAGAAAAAGTTATTTTTCATGGTGATTAAGAAACCTTTTGATTTTTGACTCCTAAAAAAATTGATTTAACATGCCACAATGGAAAAAAACTGTTTTCTTCGAACCAAAATTGGATTCAGAGACTATAAATCTGGCTTTAAAATTAGTTTTTAAAAAAATGCATTTTCTACTTTTGGCCTTAACAAATGCACTCGATTTAAAATATATATTTTTGTGGGTGCACAGGAAATTATAGCATGATGCATGACATAATAAAATGAATGACATGATAACATAAGCAAAAATAAAAGAAAGAAATAAAAATGATGATAAATAAAAATAAAAATAAACAAAGAAAACTATGATTTCTATGTTTTATAAAAAAAATAGAATCGAATGAAAATTTTTTTAATTGATTCAATAAGTTTTAAAGAATTTTAGAGTGAAAAGCAGCAGAAATTTGGCATCAGACACGTCAGAAAAAGCTGTTGAAAAAGTGTACTGATACGGCCTATTTATAGGAGAAAATGGTTTGAAAAATATGCAGATGACTGGAGGGGTTCACACACGAGCAAAGGGATCCACGCATGAGCGAAGGATTCTGCTCATAAGTGGAGCCATTTCAGTATACACAAAGCGCTCTACTCATGAGCAAGGCGTATGACTCGGTTTGGTTCAGTCAAATTTTGGTATTTTCAAGATTTCAATCTGTTTTGAGTCTGGTTTGGGCCTAGTTTAAGTCTATGGGTTTTTATTAATGGATCGAATCTAATGGTATAAAAATGAGGGTTCACAGTTGCTCCCCTTAGAAGAATCGATCTTATCGAAGAATGATTATGATAAATGTGAACCGCCTGGTGATGCAGGGATTTATATTTATTTATAAATAGAAATTCAAGGCTTTGGTTCTTTGTAATTTTCTAATCCTCTTCTTTTCTCTCTAGTTTTGCTTTCTAGAAATTCTTTATTTTCTGGATGCTACTTGTCAAAGGTTTTGTATGAGGCAGTGATGGCTCAAACCCAGAGACTATTGCTTGGATATATTTGCTTACAGAGATAGAGGATACTATCTCCCCCATAGTCGAGATTGATTTGCTACATGAGGGTTCTTATACATTTTTAGAGAGCTTCAAGTAATGGGTTCTAAAAGAGCATTTGATTTTTAATGACCCAGACATGTTGTTTGATCAAGAACAATATAGGAGCTTAATGAGCTACCTAGTGGTAAACTTTCTTTCTCTTTTTCTTTACAAAATGTTAGTGCACCAAAATAATAAATGAAATGAAACTGAGATAGGTTGAATTTTTTTACTTACAACATGTGTCATATAGCACTAGGAGAGGCCAATGACATTTAAGCATTGTAGATTAATTCTTATTTGGTTGCTTAGCTGTGAGAGATAAAGTGTCTACTGCTTACTTGAGTGACTACATAAAGTTTGACCATACCCATCCTCTAGATAGATACCTTCAATTTACACTAGCTAAGAAGTTATGGGATACCACTAACAACTTCCACTTTCCAGGGGGTGAGTTAACTATGAACTCACCCCCTTTCCACTTTCATTATGAACTTTCATATGAAAAATATTGAATGTAGTCCTACTGAGTTGCACAATAGTTTGGTCTCCTCCCAAAAGAACATAGAAGGGGGTAAGGGAAATGGAGCCATTCTTGTGGCATCTTCTTATAGTGAAAGTAATAATAAGAAGAAAAATAAGAAAAAGGTTGCTTATCTCAAACCCATGGTGGTGAGACTAAGGACAAGTCCACAGGAGAAGCTTTTGAAGGCAAGGGAAAGGGTATCCATTATGATGAGACTAAAAATTGGAAGAGAAATTGCTCAAGGTTTTTAGAGTCTCTTAATGGCAAGAAGAAAAAGAGAGAAAAGAAGAACAAACCTTATAAAGGTGTGTCTTTTAATTATTCTATTTCTAATGTTCCATATAGTTCATCAGTTTCTTAGATACTTGATAGTGGTACAAGTTCTCACATTTGTACTTCTATGTAAGTAATGACAAGAAAGAGAAACTTAGATAAAGGAGAAGTGGTCTTAAAGTTAGGCAATGAAGCAAGTGTTACGGTCAAGGATATTAGATCCACTTCTATTGATCTTATATATCATGTTTTGTTATTAATAGACTTATTGTATATTTTTAATGCTTTCATGAATATTATTTCTATAATTGGTTTAACTAGTATTAGTTATGAACTCTTGTTTAAGAAATTTATTTGTGAAATCTAATTTAAAATAGAATTGTTAGCATGGGATATATACTTGATAGTCTTTATTATTTGGATAATGGCATAACAAAATATATCCAAGCAAAGCTTGTATTCATGCCATGATTAAACTTAACTCTAATTCAAAATTAATTTGACATCTTAGACTTAGACATATATCCAACGAGAGGACTCTAAAGTTAGAGAAAATGGGGGTCCTAGACCATATGGGAAGTGAACTTACTCTAACTTATGAGTCTTATATCCAAGGTAGAATGACTAGGTTAACCTTTGTTAGACAAAGAAAAAGAGTTAAAGAAATTTTGGAAATCATACACAGTGATGTATGTGGACCAATTACACAAATGGCTAGAGGAGGGTATTTATATTTCATCACATTTACAAATGACCTTTAGAGGTTAGGATATGTTAATTTAATGAAATATAAGCATGAGACATTTGAAAAGTTCAAAGAATTCATGCAAGAGGTTGAGAAACAAATCAGAAAGAGTATTAAGACTCTTCAATTTGATTGTGAATACTTAAGTATGGAGATTAATGACTTCTTAAAGGAACATGGAATACTATCACATTTTACTCCTATTGGGTACAATTTCTCTTCCCGAAATGCCAGTTGAATGGTGTTTTCGAAAGGAGAGATTGTACCCTATTGGATATGGTGTGATAAATGATGAGCTATATTAATCTCTCTATCTCCTTATGGGGATATACATTTGAGACAACTTATTACATCCTTAATAGATTCCCTTTCAAATATGTTCCCACCACTTCATATGAGATATGGCACGGTGAAGAGCCAAGTCTTAAGCAGGTTAAGATTTAGGGTTGTCCAGCACATATTAAAAAGATGAGAATTGAGAAATTGGAAGAGAGGTCTATTAAAGGAAGGTTAACTTGATATTCTAAAGATGCTTTAGGATACTATTTTTATCTTCCTACAGAGCAGAAAATAGTTTTTAGCCGAGATGTCATTTTTCTTGAGAAAGAATTTCTTCAAGAAGGTGGAAAAGCTAGGGAGATAATCTTGGATGAAGTGTCATCCAAAGAAATCCAATAAAATGATTAATTGGAAATTGATCAATCCAAAGAGCTTAATTAGATTGATAATGTATCCACATAAAGACCTCAGAGATTTAATAGAGTATGTCATCCTCTGAAGAGATACATACTTATTCAAGTACAAAGGTTGTTCATTCATAAGGAAGTTGATCAAGGTTTTGATCTTACTACATGTGAGGAATCTATATTAGATATAAATTCTTCTAAATGGCTAAAGGCTATGAATGTCATAATGGATTCCATGTATGCTAACCAAGTCTAGGAACTTGTGGATCCACCTAAGGGTATTGTACCCATAGGGAATAAATAGGTCTTCAATTGAAAGATTGGAACAAATAGAAATGTTTAAGGCAAGGCTTAAAGTGAAATGGTTTTGCCAAAGGGAAGGGGTTGACTAAAAGGAAACCTTTTCACCAGTAGCCTTACTTAAATCCATTAGGATTTTATTAGCCATAACAGTACACTATGATTATGAGGTTTGGAAAATGGATGTCAAGACCACTTTCCTAAATGGAAACACTAAGGAAAACATTTTCATGGAACAATCTAAAGGTTTTAAATATAAGGATAGTTCCAAAGTATGTAAGCTTAAGAGATCCATTTATGATCTTAAGCAAGCTTCGAGGAGTTGGAATTGTCATTATGATAAGGCAATCAAATCATTTAATTTCATCAAAAACAAATATGATCCATATGTGTACAAGAAGGTTAGTTGGAGCGTACTTATGTTTCATATACTTTATGTGGATGACATTTTATTAATTAGGAATGACAACTATGGCTATCCTCAAACTTCTCCATAAAAGACTTAGGAGAAGCCACCTAGATTCTTAATATTCACATCTATAGAGATAGATCGAAAAGAATTTTAAGGCTTCCTAAAGTTAGTATTTGGAAAAGGTGTTGAAGAGGTTCAACATTCTGGATTCCAAGAAAGGATTATTGCTTGTAAGGCATAATATCCACCTTTCTAAGGAAATGTCCCAAAGACATCTAAAAAAAGGGAAAATATGGCCAGAGTTCCACATGCTTTCAAAAATTGGAAACTTAATGTATGTTATGTTGTGCACAAGGCTGGATATCACATATGCTATTAGTGTGACTAGTAGATTTCAATCCAATTTGCAATCAAAGCTATGCTTAAGTGCTTGAGAAGGACTAAGGATTTAATTTTGACTTATGGAGGAGGTGACTTGAGGATAAATGGTTTTACTGATTCTGACTTCCAGTTAAATGTTGATGATAGAAAGTCTATCTCAGGATTTATTTTTACCTATAATGGAGGAGTAGTTCATTTGAAAAGTTCCAAGCAATTAACCATTATAGACTCCACTACAGAAGCTGAGTACACTACTGTATCAGATGCTGTAAAGGAAGCTATTTGGATTTGGAAGTTTGTAATAGAATTACATATGGTTCCTTTCATTCATTCACCTATCTCTCTCTACTGCTACGACAATGGAGCCATTACTCAAGTAAAGGAACCCAAGTCTCACTAGAAATCTAAACACATAGGAAGGCGATATCATATTATCAGACATATTATTGGGAGAGGTGATGTTTCCATGTAAAAAATAACATCGGCTAAAAACACAACAGATCCTTTGACTAAAGCTATAAGTCAACAACAGTTAGATTTTCATCTTGAGAAGATGGGTCTTAGATATTGTAGCGATTGGCTCCAGATTAGGTATAGTGCCTGTGGGATATTGTTAGAGATGTGTACATTGTATATGTTAGTAATAATATTTCCCAAACGACATATATATATATATATATATATATATATAATTTAAAGAATTAATCACGTTGGCGTTAAATGTATATATGTTCCATAAGTCTTATGTAAGAGAATCTATTCTCAAAGAGTTTGAGAATATGAGTGACAGATTCTTTTTGTCACAAACTTTAGAGTATGTTCATGGTCATAGGATTATTGGTTGGAACGTCATTAATTCGGAAGGCCGTCACCTCTGTTGTCATCCATAATAAGTATGAGATACTTATTTGTATGGAGGTAGTGAGTCTCATGCTACAGAAATGTGATGTAGTGATAATAATTGAGCATACTCATGTCATGAGTAAGTTGAATAGTGATGCTAGATGATATATTCATGGGTTTTATCCACTAGTCAATATCTGATCATCTAGATTATAATTGTGTATATAATGTTTAGACTTGAGGTGACATGCTATCAAGTATAGTGGTGGCTATGGTTTGTTACTCCATACTTACTGATGCTATCCAAGTATTAGTATATGACATGTGGTGGCCATAATCAATCATATGCTGAGGTAAATGATCTCTTAGAAAATATTCATTAACTTGGGTAAATAAGGAAGAAATCTTATGACTTCTATTGTTCTTGATTCTCAAATCCTTGGCCAATGTAGTTAAGATTTACTAAAAAGAGTTTCTAGTAGGAATTAGGTTTATCGAGATCTGAAACTTGATAGAGATCATAGATCTAGCATATAAGGTTTAACTATTCCATGGCCTTAGCCAAGATTGGGAATCCTTAATGAAGGGATTCAAGTTCACAGTAATTATGATCGAGAGGTTCATGTAATGTCAAGGATATGATCACTAACATTCATTTCTAATTAGATAGTCATGATATGTTATGCTAGGCATCACTCACAACTTTTGGGGCTAAGTGTGAAATGGGATTACACACTTAGAGAAATAAAAGAGTTTCCTTTATCCCATTGCTAATTAGAATATGAACCTAGTAAGTCACACACCATAAAGCCATTCCCATAGCTTGGACATAAATTATATTAATAATTAATTATTAATGATAATTGAATTAAACTTTTAATCAAATTAACAAAGATCTTAGCATGTCTTAAAGTTTAATTCAAAAAGGGACTATTTCAATTAATTCATAATTTGTATATGATACAAATAAGCATGATTAATTGAAATTGTTTTGGACAAATAAAATAATTAGGCATGAACATGAGATGTTTAGCCTAATCCATATTAAATGTCGTTAATGAAGGATTAGATGAATTCCTACTAATTATGCTCTTAATGTTGTTCACTAATTGACTAGTCAAATTAGACAAGTTTCCCATTCTCCTCCTCATTTTAAGGAAAAGTTGATAGAGAGAGTATAGGAATAAGAGCTGGTGGTTAGCTCATCTTTTCCAATGAGAAGTTGATAGAAGAACTATTCATCTTCTTTTTCCTTGAGAAAAAGCTTGCTAAGAATTAGAGAAGAAAAGTTAGAAAAGAGTTTTCTTAGCCACACAAATTAGAGAGAAAGGAGTTTGCTTTTGAAAAAGAGTTCCCCAACTAAAAACTCTTATTCTTCTATTCCTTTAAGAAGGTGTATGAAGGTTTCAACTCCAAAACCAATTCCCAAATCTCAAGCACTCAAGTAAAGGAGTAAGGACCAAGCTTTGGGCAGCCAAGGAGAGAGAGGTTTAAGCTTCTTAAAGAGTTAAGGAGATACAAGGTTTGGGAGAATTTGGTATGTCTCAAGCTAGAGGCTTCACAACTGGGGAGCTAAACGAAGGAGGAAGTTGAGGTATTTGATACTTCTAAACCTTCTTGGTTAAATTTTTCTTTTGCACAAAAATTGGTAAATGTATCCTTAGTTTAGTTATTGGTCAAAATTCTAGGTTTAGGTTTTTATCAAAGAGTTTGATAAATGGCTAAACTTATTATGTTAAAAGATTTTTAATATAAAATAAGTTTTTCAAAATAGAAATATCAAATTTCCACTTTTTCTTTTGCTGAACAACTCGGTAATTTCCTTCATTAGAATGAAGAAACAACACATCAAGACTCTTTAGTAAGACACCTTGAAGGAGTTTCATCACAAGAAAGAGCATTGGAGATGGATTAGCAAAGTATTGGGTCAAATTTTGAAAAAGTTTGAGTTGAAAAAGACAAAGAGACCCTTGTCCCCACCCAACACTAGAGACGATGCTCCTCTAACTGATATTCTCGAGGCTCTTGTGGCTATTTATGACAGTGTATCTGACTCAGAGGAGGCCCTAGGATTGGCCATAGAAGAACCCCCTCTTTCGCTCAATATTTAATTATCTTATTTTAGTTTATTGTACTTTTTAATATTTATTTGGTTTTCTACTGTTCTAATTTAGATTTTTATTCTCTTTATCTTTGCTTAGTTTTTCTTAAATTTGATGGATTGTCTATTCTTTTGTGGTGTCAATGTGACACCAAAACTAACCTTGGTTGGTAGTGATAAATATTTATTGTTTAGCTTGGATAAATTTTGGGAAGGCTGGAATCCTTTTGTTTTAAGGTAGTATCTCTGTGTCTCCACCTTAGTCTTTCTTATTATTTTACACACATTGAGGGCAATGTGTGATTCATGTGTCTGTGGATGTGGGGGGGGGGGGGGGGGGGGGGGGGGGGGGGTGGGGGTGGGGTTGGGGTTGGTTTTTGTTGAAAACCAAAATTAAAAATTTAAGTAGGATCAAAAAAGCTACAAAAAAAACCA
>CAOJBK013215915.1:0-12348 GCA_948294925.1 Codiaeum variegatum
CCTGACCATTGTCTATTCTATGCAGACTGTCCCAGCTCAACCAGAGAAGTCCTAATCAAGCGTTGGTCAGACCCACACGCATCACGTTGGTTTTCCCTATTCTGCTTCTCTTGTGCGACTCGTAATTTTCCTTCAATTATAACAACCATGCTTGTGTTTCCCATCATATTTTACTTATAATTGATGCATAAATTAGATTACTTTAGCATACCAATGATATGGTAGGAATTTTTTATAGTAAAAATGAAGAGCTTTTCTTCGGCAAACCAAGGGTAAACTCACATATTCATTAAATTTGACATGGAAATCCATTTCTTTTGATTTTCAAATTCATCATAATTATTTGATAACTTGGTTTAGTGGTTTGAAAACCTTAGTTATCTCAAAATATCATTATCAATTAAGAGTAATTTAGAACATTTTGATTAGAACAACTTAAAATATCGAAAAGAAAACACGAGTAAACCTATGATCATGGGAAGAATACATGTGATCATGGTATTAGAACCTTGAGCTTCATTCTGAGCCAAAGAAAATACTCTCCCACGACCTCTACCCATTGGTGTCTGACTAGAAGTCTGCCTTGAAGCTTTTCTAATGCCTCTACCATTATTTCCTCTACCTATTGGAGTATTAGTACCACCCATTTTGTTCATCTGCATGGTGGAATGAGAAGCTTGTGGTCTAATGGCACTTCCAATGGACAATCTCTTAGAAAATGACCTTGATTTCCACATCTGAAGCATGCACCTATCTTCCGATGACATTGACCCTTATGTGGCTTCCCACAGGTAGAACATGGTGGAACAGAAACCCTAGATGGAGCAGAATGCGCTGCACTGAAACTAGACTGAGAAACTACCCCTGAAGGGCTCGGTCGAGTCTGATGTCTACCCTATTGATTTTTGAAGCTTCCAACTGGAAAACTTGATGCACTCACAGTCTTTACCCCATTATCATCTTTACTTTGCTTGGAAGAACTCCCCACTTTTGCTTTCTTTTTCTACTCTCGAGTAGCCTTCACCTCCATTTCTATATTTTCATTCAACTTTGCTCGATCCGTCACTTTAGAGTAGGAATTAAAGTCATGAAGTGCTAATATTTTATATATAGCAGCAATCAACCCTCTCCAAAATAGGTGAATTCTAGCAGCTTCATTAGGAGCCAAAGTTGCAGCATATTTGCTTAGTTGCCTAAACTGCTTAGAATAGTCAGAAACTGTCATATCCGAAGTCTGAATAAGTCTCTCAAAGTCCATGGCTCTAGCTTCTCTTTCACTTTCTGTAGGAATTCATCAGTCACCAATTCCTTGAACCATTCCTAGCTAATTTCTGCACCCCTTGTGAGTACCCCAGAGATGCACCTTTTGAACCACTCTTTAGCCTCTTTCTTCATCAAATAACTAGCAAAGTCTACAGCTTTTTTATCTGAAAATTTCAAAATCTGCATCTTATCTTCCATCTCTTCTAGAAAATTAGTGGGATCTACATCACCCTTGTACTCTGAGGGCTTTAATTTCAAGAATTTCTCATAACTTGCTTTTGGTACTGATGGAGCAGTTGGTGGTGGAGGAGCTATTGGTGGAGCAACTGGTGCTGTAGAAGCTACTAAAGCAGTAGGAGCAACTGGAGCAGGAGGAGGAGGTTGATGCCTTTGTTGATTCAATTATTGTGCCAACAACTCATGATTTCTTTGTAATTGCTCCAATTGTTTTGCTAACACTGTTACATCAACTAGAGGTGCCCGAGGAGGACAAATAGGGGGGTTTATGTTATCTCCTACTTTAATAGCATAACCTTCTTTAGGAGGTACATTTCTCTTAGGTCGACCTCGACCTAGGCTCAACTTCAAGGTGGTCGTGGTGGGAAATCCATCAATTGATAAAATAAGATAATGAAACTTTAGAATTCCAAAATAATAATGCATGCAGATCTATATCAAAGGAAACAAAATGACAATTAGGAACCTATGCTCTGTAGTTTTCCTACTTAACCATTTATTAACTTATGCTCTGATACCACCTTTCTCAAGTGTGATGGTCCTAGAGCAAGGGTATGTTTAAAACTATTGTAAACTCATAGAACCCTAACTAACACATATTATCCCAGGATCTCAAATAATTCATGTAAGCATAGCACATTTAGTCACAAATTTCTACAGAAATTTCGACAGAGTTCCATCTGTAACTGGAACAATGCCCCTTGTGACAAAATAAATAGAAAACTTCTATAATTCTCCCAAACTCAATTTCAACACCAACGACCCCTCCTAGATCCCTAATCCAATCAATAAAGGAAAAACACAAATATATCACAAATCCATTATATACATCATAATATATAAATATAACTTTTAAACCATTAAAATACTATGAAGCATCTAGAATATGTACCAATATACATAAAGGAAGGTAAACTCAAAATGCTTATATTTACTTGCTTCTTGAAGAGTGAGGAAGTTCAAGAAGCTCTTTCCTCCCTAGGACGATCTCCTTTACTCTATCACTGGAAATGATCAGAATATAGATGTGAGCTTTCATCTCAGTGAGTCTATGAAATATTCTAATTCTAAAAGGTTATAGAATGATAAAGTCAATAATCTCAAATGGAAAAATAATCAATAAATATGATATGCAAAATGTCAGAGGTATAAAAAAATGTGGCAATCAAACTATATAAGACAGAACTAACAGAATATCAGAATAACAAACTAGGCTTTAGTAGCCTTAACATAATCCAGAATATGTATACTTGGTCGAGTATATGCTCGGAGTGTCAAGTCACCTCTAGGTAGGACACTGATAAATTAGACTGTATCAGCTTAGTCACCGATGCACACGACCTAGTGGTTTTATCCCCAGTAGTATGGGTGTTCTGCCATATATAATCCAAGGTAAGGTTAAACATAACAAAAGTTATCCAAGGTCACAAATGGTCTCATATAACCAATAATCATAATGTTTCAAATAACATATCATATTTGGTCAAGGATCAATTTACAAAATTAGGGCAATTAAGGTTTAAAGATCATCAAAATGATATTGTAACAAGAAATAATTTGTAACAAAGTATGGAAAATTTGGCATCAACAATGTTAATAAACATAAATAAGGTTAGTGTTAAGTATTAGCATACTTCATAAACTCACCTCTTAACTCAAATTAGTTCAATCACACTCAAAGTACCTCAATCCAATCCAAAGCTCACCAATTTGGTCAAAACCCCAACTTAGGATAAAACCCTAATCACATCCCTACACAAGAAAATAATAAACCAAAGAGCAATCAATGATCTAGCTCAACAATTATCAATTTATACTCAATTAACATGCGATAATGAGCGATAATTTTCTGGATAACATAACTTTACTTATTGAAGTTTGTTTTTCACAAACTTTGATATGTGTTCTTTATAAAAGGTAGAACTAAAAGGATTCAAAAGCTCGATGGCACACCTATAAGCATACGATAAGAAAACGACATCGGAAAGAAGCTCAAAATCTAAAAATTCACTTTTTTATAGAGACCCCAAAAAATTTCAAACTAAAAATTGTATGAAAGGGTTTTTCACAAGGATTACAAAGATACCTTATTTGCATGAAACATAGTTCTGAATAAGCGAAAAAAACATGTTGAAGTTTATTGTACCAATTTGCTTCGACAAGGAGGTGAGGGAGTGTCTGGAGGCCAAATGAAGTGATTTGGACTCATTAGAAAGCTCTTTTAGAGTACATTCCAAAGAGATGTCATGTGAGAAAGAGGAGGACGTCTATTTTTGGCTCCAAAGATGATGCAATTACTGTTCATCTGAATTGTGTTATTATTCATCCAGAACCTATGTATTTCACTCTAACATAAATTTTCTATCTCCCAACACTCTAACATACTTACAACTCTCTTATTAACACACTAGAGTGATGCATGTAGGTATTTATATGGCTTATGGGTCAATTTGTGACTTTTATAAACTTTTAAACCAATGAGAAAGGAAAATTTGTCCACCTAAAGTTATAATCAATCAAATTATAACAACCATGGTTATGGTTCCCATCATATTTTACTTATAATTGATGCATAAATTAGATTAAATTAGCATACTAGTGAGAAGGTAGGAATTTTGTAGAGTAAAGTGAAGAGCTTTCCTTAGGCAAACCAAGAGTAAACTCACATATTCATTAAATTTGACATGGAAATCCCTTTCTTTTTATTTCCAAATTCATCATAATTATTTGAAAACTTGGTTTAGTGGTTTGAAAACCTTAGTTATCTCAAAATATCATTATCAATTAAGAGTAATTTAGAACATTTTGATTAGAACAACTTAAAATATCGAAAAGAAAAAACGATTAAACGTAGGTTATTACATATGTAAATCTTCATTAAACCCATGAGTTTCTAATTTTGCTTGAACAACTAAAACCTCTTGCTTAGATTGAGCAACAACAACATTGACATCACTGAAATTATTTTTATTCCAATGTCGATGACAAGTCAGTAAGAGTTTTAACTTTCTCATCATCACAAACATTGGATGGACGAATATCTCGGTTGATTCCCAAAACTATCTAACAGTTGAATCAAAGGAAATATGTTATGTCCATATAGATAGAAATTGAAATGGCATAGCACCAGGTATAGTATTTGATGTGGACCTGTGTAAGCATGGTTTGAAACTGATGGAACCAGATCAATGCTAGTCATCCACCTCAACCCCGAATTGTTCACAGATGATTCGGATGAAGACCCTCGGGTTCAGGTGGCCTGACAAAGACAGTTGTTCTCATCAGTCACAAACCCCCTGTCCTGTCACTGTCCCATCAAATGTACTTTGCATCCAGCCTATCATGGACACATATCCTTGTTACAGGGATCCCATCCTATAAATACCCATTGGAGCACCTCACACAAGGTAAGAACACACAACCCATTTTAGAGAGCTTTTTACTCACTCTCAAGACACTGATTTAATCATCGGAGGGTTTACGCCAGACACCTGTCCGGCTTTCCCTAACTAATATTTCCTGCAAGTTAGCTAGCTCAACCAAGGGATTCCATTCCAATCCTATAGGGAGCTTCACCACATTAATTGGCGCCATCTGTGGAAACGCCAAGGTTCTCTTCTTCCCTTGAGAATTGTTACACTGACGATTCTTTCTTCCAACCCATCCCTATCTTCCAAAAGCTACACTTACAGCCCTCTACATGGATTTGGTCCATGATGAAACCCATAACAGAGGGGACAATCCCCTAACTGTCAACACTACCAAAATACCGACTACTCCTGCAAACACTCAAGATCTTACAGCAGCTTGGAGCAACCTAGCTACCTTCTTACAATCCCTCCAAACTTTCATTTGACAATCTCAAATGCCTAGCACCTCAAATCTAGCTCAGCAACCGACATTTTCCACGCTAGAATTTGTGGCAACTCTACAATGTATAGTCACCAATCTCGTCCCGCTACTCCCACAACTTCAGCTGACCCCAACATCTAATGCACAACCTCGAGTTGAGGATGACCCCCTCAGCAGCAAGCAGAAGGCTAAGCTTTAGCACTCCTATCAGAGTGGAAATAAAAAGAGCCCCACTAAACAGACTCACAGAAGGAGGTGGTAGGGTCAGATCGATGATTGAAGTGCCAGTGGGGGATGGAAGAGCAGGATATAAAAACAGAAGGGGTGGAGAAGACCATAGAGAGAAAGTGGGAGATAGGTCCTCAGCTAGCGAGGCTAGACAGAGCAGAACAGAGGATGATCGAAGAAGTCAATCTCACAGAGGCTCGGAGAGTAGATGAAAGCACCCTCATACACATGAAGACTAAGAGGCCTCTAGTCACCATGGCTTGAGGGCCATTTTGAGAGATGAAGTAAGAAGATGCGTAGAGGAGATAACAGGTGCTAAGCCCAATCATAGGAAGGATTTCACTCTCAATCTGAAATCCCCATTCACCAAGAGAATCAAGGAATTCCAAATGCCCGAGAAGTTCAAAAACCTACAGGTGACAAAGTACGACAATATTCAGGGCCTAAAAGCCCATGTCCTAGAATACAAACACCTGATGGAGTTGAAAACCACTAAAGAGGAGGCATTGTGTCAGGCTTTTCGAAGTACCTTAGAGGGAGTAGCTGTAAAGTGGTACGAGAGCTTGCCAGAAGGAAGTATTAACTCATTCTAGGGTATGGAAAACTTATTTATGAAGAGGTTCTCCACTAGCATCCCAATCCCAACACCCACGTGAGCCTTTGAGCAGGTAATGCAGGGTTCAGACGAATTATTGAGGGATTTCATAACCATATTCAATAGAGAGATTCTAAAGTCACAGATTTAGATGAGCCTCGAGTAGTTGAAGCTTTATAGAAATGCACTACCCATCAAGATTACTTTAAAGAGCTAGTTCAGACCTGCCCCAAGACTTTGAACAATGCCATGACTATAGAGAGGAATACATTAAGCAGGATGATGCATTCATGGAGAGTCGATTTTATAAGAAGAGAAAGTTGGAAGAAGGAGGGTCATCCCAAAAGAAGGGGAAAAGGGAAGATACAACTTCGAGGATAAGGGGATCTACGGAGAGGCAAAACCCCCAGCATAAACAAATTGGGACCCCACAAAGGGAGATATTTGATCCTTCTAGGTTCACACCACTTAACGCCAAGCTTGAATTAGTCTTTGTAGCCTTCAAGGACAAGGAGGTTTAGAGGAGGACAAGGCCAATAACGAAGGACCCATATAAGAGAGACAAGTCCCAATGGTGTAAGTTTCACAACACCCACATGCACACTACAAATAAGTGCCGTTCACTTCTAGAAGAAATCAATAAGCTAATTCAGTAGGGGTACTTGAAAATTTATATCAAGAAGGATGACCAAGTCAGACCGGTAACCCTAGAATAGGCTGTGCCCCTATAAGAAGGAGTAGCAGGGGATATATATTACCTCACAGGTAGGCCAGAAGAGTTCCCTCTCAATAAGAGAAAAGAAAAAGAAGCAACTCGAACCCACAAATCGTTACAGTTTGTCTTTTACAATGGTTCAAGGCAGCTAGCAAGAGATTTAGCTAGTAGACCCATTAAAAAGGCTGAGGCTGTTGTAATCATGGCCGTAGTAGCAAACTTCAGAGTTCGGAGAATCTTTGTAGACACTGGTAGCTCGGTGAACCTTCTATCTTGGGAAGCTGTTATTCAGATGGGCATTGAAGAATCAAAGATACAACCAATAGAAGTCCCAATTCAGACTCTGGACAAAGCTATTATCCCAGCAATAGGCACAATTCATCTACCAATGATGATGGGGAAATCCCCAAAGGCTATAGTAGTCATGGTAATTTTTGTGATCTCCAAGTTGCCCATGTTCTACAACGTGCTCCTAGGAAGGTCACTACTATGGAACTAGATGCCTTAGTGAGCATACAAAGATGTAGATTGATTATCCCTCTCTCGGATGGCACAGACTTTGATGTTTATGGCGATTTAGTTCCAAATGGCAATGTATATAGTGCAAAAGAGGAAAGTGGTATTGCTAGAACTGGAAGAGGTGAACATGGTAGAGACAGCACCTCAGGAAACTCAAGAAGAAACCAGGGGCTAGTCACTGTAGGAACTTGAATCATTTGAAGTGGCAGAGGATAGTCAAACCTTATAGATCAATACTACACTAAGTGCAGAAGAGAAGAGTCTGGGAAAGAACTTTATGGCAGGCAGCTCCCAAACTTTTTCATGGGTCTCCTCAGATATGCCAGGAATAAGTCCTGAAGTAATCACACACAAGCTCCATGTTGATCTAGCATACAAACCTGTCAAGCAGAAGAAGAGATGCTTTGAAGCTGAGAGACAGGATGTCATCGATGAAGAAGTGGAAAAGCTAACGAAAGTCGGCTTCATGAGGGAGGTGTTGTTCTCAGACTGGTTGGCTAACATAGTTTTGGTCAAGAAAGCTAATGCCAACTACCGGATGTGCGTAGACTTCACCGACCTGAATAAGGCATGCCCCAAGGACTCGTACGCATTGCCCATGATAGACAAGTTAGTGGACTCAATGGCTGGATACAGATACCTCTCATTATTAGATGCGAAATAGGGCTACCACCAAATTTGGATGAACGTAGAGGATGAGAAGAAAACCTAATTCATAACAGAGAAAGGAACTTATTGCTACACTTCTATGCCCTCCGGACTCAAAAACACCAGAGCTACCTATCAGAGGCTGGTCAATAAGATGTTCAGGGAATAGTTGGGAAGGAACTTGAAAGCCTACATAGATGACATGGTGGTGAAAAGTATGAGCTTTCAGTAGCACATTGAAGGTTTGAAGGAAGTGTTTAGAGTAATGAACGCCTATGGAATGAAGTTAAACCCGAAGAAGTGTGCTTTTTTCATCCATAAAGGCAAATTCATGAGCTATCAGGTCAACAAAAGGGGGATCGAGCCGAACCCAAACAAGGTTCTAGCCATATTGGAGATGAACCCTCTGCGAAGCATAAAGGAAGTTCGGGAGCTGACAGGCCGGTTGGTGGCCTTAAACAGGTTCATGTTTAAATTCAGGGAAAAATACCTCCCCTTCTTCAAGAAATTAAAGAAGAGTGCTTTTTTGAATGGACAAATGATTATCAACTAGCAATGGATGACTTATAAGCCTTTTTGGCCTCAGAGCAGGTTTTGAGCATACCTCTTTAAGGTGAAGAACTCCAAATATACCCTTCGGCCTCACTTTATGCACTCAACTTAATGCTAGAAAAGGAAGAAGAGAGCCTTCAAAATCGGTATACTACTTCAGTAAAGTCCTACAGGGAGCATAATTGAATTACAGCTCCTTGGAAAAACTAGTGTATGCCTTAGTGCTCTCTTGTAGAAAATTTAAAGTCTACTTGGAAGCACACCAAGGAGTAGTAATCATCGACAGGCCATTGCACAAGCTCCTGCGTAAGCCCGAACTCCCAGGAAGAATGCTATGTTGGGCAGTCGAGCTAGGAGGATATGGCTTAGAATACATACCTCAGTTGGCTATTAAAGCACTTGTCCTCACAGACTTCATATCCGAATGCTCATTCCTTCTGGGTGCATCTCTAGAAAGAGAAGCAGAAGAGGAAACTGAGGGTCGAACCCTAAAGGCCAGATGGGAGTTGTATGTAGATGGAGCTAGTGCTAAAGAATGAGGAAAGAGTGCTAATAAAATTCGCTCTGAAATTGGACTTTGCCACAACCAATAATACAATTGAGTACGAAAGCCCTCCTTCAAGGTCTTATGGTAGCCGAACACCTGCATGTGGGAGTATTACACATCTGCAGTGACTCACAACTAGTGCTAGGGAACGTGGAAGGTTTATACATATCCAGGCACCCAAACATGGTCAAATATTTAGAAAGGGTAGATTTGCAGCTGAAAAATATGAAGGAAAAAGGCATAGAGGTAGAATTTTGGAAGATCCCTAGAGGAATAAATAGAAGAGCAGATAGCCTGAGCAAACTTGCAGCAGCCCACTCAGCAGACATACCAAACAAAGTATTCTTAGCAGTCCTTACTCAGCCTGTACTGAAGAATCCAAGCCGGTCATGGCCACAAATTCAAAAGCTTGTTGGATGAAGACACTGAGTAGTTACCCTGAGGAAGGCAAGCTCCTAGAAGATACGAGGTTGGCCAAGAAAATTAAGTCGAGGATCTCACACTTCTCCATACAGAATGGGATTCTCTACAAGAGAGCCTTCTCCCTGCCACGGCTTAGATGTCTGACCCCTTCCAAAGCCGAGTACGTGTTGAAGGAGATGCATAAAGGTGCCTGTGGGATGCATGTGGGAGGAAAAGCTTTGGCAGCCAAAGCCATCAGATAGGGATACTACTGGCCGACCATGAAAGAAGATGCCATAAAGATGATCAGGAGATATGGAGTAAGCTAGAGATTTTTCAATCTGAATAAGGTACCAACAACTGAACAAATGCCAATCTATGGCCCATGGCCCTTCACCAAATGGGGGATGGATATAGTGGGACCATTTCCAGTAACTACGAGATGAAAGAAGTTTCTCTTAGTAGCAGTAGAATACTTCGCCAAATGGGTGGAAGCGGAAGCCTTAGCAATAATCACAACAAAAAATGTGGTAAAGTTTTTATGGAGAAACATTATCTGTAGGTTTGGGGTGCCCTATCAAATTGTCAGTGACAATGGCAAACAATTCGACAATGCCAAAATGAGAGACTTCTGTGAATGCATCAACATAAAACATCACTTTTCTTTGGTTTGTCACCCTCAAATAAATGGGCAAATCGAGGTTATCAATCAAACCATTATCTAGGGATTAAAGTGAAGATTGGAAGGCTATGGAAGGGACTGGGCAGAAGAGTTATACTATGTGCTATGGGCATACATAACTACTCCTAGAGAATCAACAGGCGAGACCTCTTTGCTTTCACTTTTAGGACCGAAGTTGTCCTCTTAATGGATATCGAAAATGAGATGAGTAAGAAAATGCAAGAGTCTACTACTGTGATGAGTAAGAAAATGAGAGAGGGAGAAGAATTGACTTAGATTTGTTGGACAAGCTGAGAGAACCGACCTTGAAAAGCAGCAGCTTACAAAAATAGGGTTGTTAATTACTTTAACCAAAAAGTACAAAGAAGGATATTCCAGGCAGGAGACCTAGTGATGATGAGTTTAGAAGCAATTGGAAAGAGAGAAGGGACAGGAAAACTAACACCAAATTGGGAAGGATTTTTCATTGTTGAATGAGTTATTGGCCCAGCGACGTACAAGCCGCGAACCCTAGAAAACAGGGAAGTGCCTCACACTTGGAATGTACAGTACTTGAAATTATTCTGCTCTTAACCAAGAATAAAAAGCACTCTCTTCCTTATCAATGTATTAGAAACTCGAACTTAAGCCCAACTCGACTGGAAAAAGACCCTCCAAGGGGGGTACGAAGACCTCGACCAGCTGAGGCATTAAGCCTAGCTTGACTGGCAAAAGTCTCTCCAAGGGGGGCAAGAAGACCTTGACGAGTCGAGGAATTAAGCTCAGCTTGATTGGAAAAAGACCCTTTAAGGGGGACACGAAGACCTCGATGAGTCGAGGCATTAGGCCCAACTCGACTGGAAAAAGACCTTCCAAGGGGGGCATAGAGACCTCAATGAGCCGAGGCATTAAGCCCAGCTCGACTGGAAAAAAAACACTCAAAGGGGGCACGAAGTTCTTGATGAGTCAAGGCATTAAACCCAACTTGACTAGCAAAAGACCCTCTAAGGGGGATACGAAGACGTCGATGAATCGAGGCAATACACAAAAGCTTGATAAAACAGAACAGCAAGAAAAGTTAATAAATTAGAACATTTCCAACAAAATACAAAAAGAAGTAGCTGGAGAAAGCTGAACTTATGAAAAACAGATAAGATAAAGAAAAACAAAAATTGAAGAGGCAAATTCGAAGAAGAAGATATATATATATAAGTCAATCTTAGTTACAAGGTGGCTCATCAAGAAACCACATATACATACATAAAAAAATAAAAAGAGAAAAGACCTACAACTATTACAAAGAAAGGAAAATTCTAATGCTGAGAAGGCCCCTCTATACCAACCTCTCAACCTTGGCCTTGAAGAAGGGTATTAATAAGAAGGCCATCATCTGAGTCCGAATCGGGAGCGGACCTCGAATTCCTAGAAGGAGGGCCTGCAGGCTTGTTATAAAGGATGCATACATGATCTAGAAAGGAAAGGTTAGGAGCACCCATGCTGTCAAGATATTCGGACAACTGTATATCAGGCATGCTATCAGAAGGCAGCAAGGCGAAGTGATCCCTAGCCTTGGGAAACTTGGCAAATACAGGCTTTAATGCACGATTATTCCATTCAATGCTACTCTGGGTAACCTCGACATTGTGCTAGCCCTAAAAGAAGCGAGACCCAGCAAACTTCTGAACCTCATCTTTGAGAATTTGGCGTAGTTTCTCGGTTAAAACCTCAAATTTCCTTGTGACGATGTCCGCCACCTCACTGGAATTTTTGGCATTATGGGAGATCTTCTGCAATCTCTCTTCGAACTTAGAAGTCTAGATCTTTAGACTCTCCTCCTTCTGCCTTAAGTACCTAGCATCAGATTCCAACTCCTTATGCCTCCTCTGAAGAGACTCTAGCTCGGGTAATTGATCCTTATACAATTGTTCCTTCTCAGCCATAGCCCTTTCCTTCTCCTTCAGTCCCTCATTAAGGTTGGCTACCTCCTTATCCAGCAGCAAAGTCAGAGTTTGCCCATTATGGAGGTCAGTCAATAATCCCTCAATGCCAGCAGCAAGCTCCTGTAACATCAAATAGAAATCTAAGAAAGAGAAGAGAGGAAAAATACAAAAGATAAAGGAATTAGAAGT
>CAOJBK013217150.1:0-16995 GCA_948294925.1 Codiaeum variegatum
TATTAGGGAGAAAGTAAAAAGATGAGGCAATAAAAGAAGTTGCCTAGCATTTCTCAAAGAAGTGCAAAAACAATTTACAAGTAGAAGCTTACTTACATAATAGTTTTGAACTTTGGATCATTTCTCTTTTATATATTCAACTTTCAATTTTATCTCTAAAATTCATGCACTTTTTATTTTATGAATAAAATAGTATTCAAATAAAATTCAAGCAAACATTCAACTAAATTTATACACATGGCATCTGAATTCACAGTATCAGATTATTATGATAGAAAAGTTTAAAAGTAAAATTTTCAAGCAATTAATTTTCCTTCTCAATTTATCATTTTCCTAGCTTGAACATGGAAGTAAAATGTTAGTTTTCCCTTTTTTTTTCTATTACGTCAATCTAATATTGCAACTCCGCCTAGATAGAGGTCATCATGTCTAAACATTCCCAAGCTCGAAAGAAGAAGGAAGGTTGTGATAGATCGTCATCTAATGTAAATATTTTGTCGAAAGTTTCATGTGGATTTGAAATACATGATAAAGGTTGGGGCACTCCTCACTTGCGACGCCCTACATCGAAACTTGAGTGTAGTGAAAAATAGATAAGGGTGTATGGTGTTCCTCGAAAGCGGTGTGTTATGTCAATGCCCAAATATAGCGCTAAGTGAACAAGTGTTCCCACATCATAAGCATGTGTGGGTAAGAAGCTACCTCAGCATTGAGATACTGTGGATCAAAAGAGGAGGGCTAGACCTAAGTTTACTTGGAGAAGAATCATTGAACATAAACTTGAGACCTTACATGTTTTCAGTGATATGGTCCAAGACTGCCTAGAGTGGGAAAGGCAAATTTATATAGTTTACCCTAATTAACTTGGGATTGATGTTTGTTGTGTTGAGTTGAGTCACTTTGCAAATATGACTAATCTGTGTGAAAATTTAGCCCATGTTCACTTTGCATGATTTTTGCTGAACTGAAATTATTTTTACTGATTAAAACCAATTTTTACAGAAGTTATTTTTTATTGAACTGATTTTTACTAATCAAAATTGACTTTTACTTATAAGAGCTTATTTTAAGGCATTATTGAACTTGATTTATTGATTTTCACTTATTAAAACTGATTTTTACTTAAACTAATTTTTGTTGAACTAATTTTATTGATTAAAGTTTAATTTTTACTGAATATTGAGAAAATAAAACCTTAATTGAAAATTCATTTAAATTTCATCAAAATGCTATTTTATTTTAAAGAATATAAAGTTCAAAGGTTTTAAAGATAAATAGTAAATATTCTCGATAAAAGAGGAAAAAATGTCAAAACAATGGAGATTAAAATGTTTATTTTGACAAATCTCAAAGAAGCACCATCAAAATGTTCAATTTTGATTCCAACATTTATAAGGTATACCACATCACTCTTAAACATTTTTGAAAGATCAATTAAGCCTCTAATATTATGAAAAATGGTGCAAATTAGCCCAATGCCAAAGCTCGAGATAGAGGCAAATAATGTCTCCAAAGTTCTCTCCTTGAGGCCACCTTAGGCAAGTTGCCACGATAAAATGAGTAACCTATTTGGCAACTAAATGTGCCATTAGAAGCAAATCTCTATACAAAAAGAATCAGCAATAGTCAAAAGTATCAGAACATAATGGTAGTCATTAACAATATTAAGGAATGAGGCGAGCTTCCTCGATAAAAAGAGTAACCTATTTGGCAACTAAACGTGCCATTTGAAGCAAATCTCCACACAAAAAGAATTAGCAGTAGGCGAAAAAATCACAGCATAATGCAAGTCATTAACAATATTAAGGAATGAGTTGCAAAAAGGAGGAAGGTGCCATGAACCTTCTCAACACACATCTAAAATTTTATCCTTTAATAGATTACAAATCTTCATAGGAATGTCGCATCTCTCACCAATAGCATAGCCCAAAAAGTTCTCTCTCCAAAAATTGAGGCTACCCATCAGGACTAATGAAACACTTGCAAAGCAATTACATTTTTTTATAGGTAAAAAGTTACAATACTTTTATTTTTCTTTTAGTGGTGTAGCACTTTTATTTCGCATGATTGTTCAAAAGAATATGAAGATAGTAATACTTTTCAAGTTTTGGCCAAAAAAAATTGCTTCCCATTCTCTTATATTAATATTTTTATTATTTTGGTAAAATCATAAAATTTGAAAATTACTAATTTAATCTTGAAATTTTGACATAACTAAATAATTCATTATACTTCATTACTTATTGAGAAAAAATTAGTTGGTGCCTTAATTTTTATTCATCAAACTTATTTAAATTATCTTGTCCGATTTCTATAAAAAAAATATTAATTACCCATCAAATATATAAATATAATAATTACCCATAAAAAATATATAATAATTTTATTTAGTATCATCTAATTTTTTAAATTTTCTATTATTAAGGAAAATAAAAATATTTATATTATTTTGAATAAAGGCATCTCAATTAGGCTGGCACCTAAATAACACCACATCACCTACTAAAATCTAAAGAGTGAATTACATTAAAAAAAAATCACAAACTTTTGACGAATTTGCAAAATTCGCACGAACTTTCAATTTTGACAGGTCAGTGCAAAAATTTTCAATTTTTGGCAAAATTATCACATAGACAGATTTAGGTGTTAAGTCATGTGCTGGTGCTGACATGGCATACCCCAACCATGAAGTGACACATGGCATGACATGCCACATCATCACCTAATATGACGTGACAATTGACGTGGCATGACACATCATTGTTAAATATGATGTGGTATATGACGTAGGATGCACATCATCATTGGTGTATGACATGGCAACCAGAATTCGACCATGTGACAATTTTGCCAAAAACTGAAAGTTCATGTGCCGATCTACCAAAATTAAGCGTTCATGCTAATTTTACAAATTTGTCAAAAGTTTATGATTTTTTAAAGTAATTAACCCAAATCTAAATGAAAATTATTAATTAAAGAATGAAGTCCAAAATCCAATAAAGAATACAATGTGTAGCAAGCAAAAAAAGAAAATAAATCAACAAAATATATAATGATACATGCCCAAAGTATCATGAGAAATAAGAGAACTACACTCTAAAGGAAAAGAGCTCCACCACTTTGCAATCAGTCCAAGAGATAACCATAGAAGCCAACTTTACAAAATTTTCCTCTATGAAAATATGAATAATGTGAAAAACCTTCTACTATAAAATCATCAAGCAACCAGGTCATTCCTTAAGAAGATACCAAGGAACATTCAGATTTTTAGGACTAGCCCATTTAACAATGAGAGCGAAGTCACACTCACACCAAATAGGAAAAAGGTTATGTGAGGCTGCAAAAGAAACCACAGCAATAAAGGCTTTCATCTCAGCTGCAAAAGCAAATTTAAAATCCAATGGAATAGCAAAAGATCCTACTACACAACTATTAGAGGTTCTAAAAACTCCTCCAGCACCAGCAATATCTAGATAATCTTTAGCAAAGCCATCCAATTTACATTTAAACCAACCATAAGGAGGAGGCATCCATTTAAGTTAAAGAATGCGAAGGGCTACCTTTGGGATGCCAACAACTTGCTATCGCTTTAGAATAGTAAGAGAAGTGGCTTTGTTGTCTATATAACCACATTTAAAGATTCCAGCTTCCTTAATGAAATTGTGTAGCATTCTAACAGAAACACCAATAGGAATGAAATTCTCTTTGAAGATAGCTTGATTTCTAGCTCTCCGTAACAACCAAAAAGTACAAAAAACAACAATTTTCTAAAGCACCATTAATTGAGAGCAAAGAACATAATGCAAAGATAAACTTAATAAATCCAAAAATGAGGCCAAGTTAAGCGAGTGAACACAGAAAATGTCTGACAATGTTGTCCACAAACCAAAAACTTAAGAACAAGAAAGAAAGATATGGCTCACCTTATAAGGTTTGGTATAACAAAGGCAACATCAAGAAGAAAGAACCATACTTTTCTGTCGTAGCCCCGAATTAGTTGGGAGTTTTTGATGAAGCATAAGCCAATAGAGGAAAGCTCGAGATGGAGACAAATAATGTCTCCAAAGTTCTCTCCTTTTGGCCACCTTAGGCGAGCTGCCACGATAAAAAGAGTAACCTGTTTGGAATCTAAACATGCCATTAGAAGCTAATCTCCACACAAAAGGAATCAGCAGTAGGCAAAAAAAACACAGTATAATGCAAGTCATTAACAATATTAAGGAATGAGTTGCAAAAAGGAGGAAGGTGTCATGAACCTTCCTAGCGAACATCTAAAATTTTAGCCTTTAATAGATTAAAAATCTTCTTAGGAATGTCGTATCTCTCAACAATAACATAACCCAAAAAGTCCTCTCTCCAAAAATTGAGATTAGAAGAATGATAAAATGATGATTGAGAAATAGACTGCAAGTCTATATAAACTTCCTTAATTGAGCAGCAAACAGAGGAGCGAACATAATAAGATTGAGGTTGTGCATCAAGACTTGCAAAGAAAGGAGAAAACAAAACTATCATCCTCCCCTCCATTGAGGAGAAGACATCGGGAGTCCCATTTAACTGCAACAAGCTTCTTATGGTAAATGTTTCTAGTCTAAAGGAAGTTTTGAATTCTCATTTCTAACTCTTTCAAAAGAGAACTAGGCCATTTGTAAATCATGAATGAATTTAAAGAGAGAACCATACACCACTTATTGAATCAAAGCTAAATGAACAAGCATGAATAAGGTGTTACATTTCTAACTATTAAGTTTACAAAAAACCTAATCAGCTACAGGATGAAGAAACCTTACTTTAGAAGCACCAAGTAAAATTGGTATGCCTAAGTATGTAAAGGGAAACATTCTCAACCACATAACCACTAAAGAAGAAAAAGAGTGAGAGATGCAAAAAAAATCTCCTATTTAAACCAATTCATAAATTGACTCAAAAAAAGTCCAATAATGGTCAAAAGTATGAACCAGCTGCTATAAATTTGCTTTGGTGGCTTGACAGAACACCGACACATAGTTAGCATACAAACTAAATTGTTGCTACAATATATCCCAGCTAGAGCTTTAGAATGGAAAAGATGAGAAAGGACTCAACTCAAATAATCCTTAACAATGCAAAAAATAATAGGGGACAGAGGGTCCCCTTGTCGCACACCACGAGAAATCGAGAAATAACTTCTAAGCAAGCCATTAATTATAACCGAGAGATGAGTTGAGCTGAAAATAGCATAAAGAAAATTGTAAAAGTCACCAGAAAAACCAAAGCAAGATAGAACTGCCATGATAAAGTCCCATTCCATCAAATTGAAAGCTTTGCGAATGTCCAATTGGACAGCCATATCACCCCTATCACCCTAACATTTGGAGTTAACCTGATTGAAATTCTCAGATACAGCCACAACACACTACTCAATATGTCTTCCTTTAATGCAACTGAATTGATTACAACTAATAATCTTTCAAGCAATATTACTAAGCCATTCTATAAAAAATTTAGAAATAATCTTGAAAAGGAAATTGCTAAGAATAATTTAACGAACTGAGAGATTTCATTAACACCTTCAAACTTGGGACGAAGCACCATAAGATTAGAATTTAACCTTGAAAAAATTCTACCAGTAGAGAAGAAATATTTCACCATTGAAATGACATTTTTGAAAATAAAGGACCAGCAAGTTGTATAGAAGTGACCTGTGAAGCCATCCGTCTCGGAGCGCTATCAGAATCAAGACTGAAAATGTAACTTTGAACTTTATCCATAGAGGGAATAACTGTAAGAAAGGAGTACTCCTTACTCAAAATAAGAGAAGTAATGAACTTTCTAACCGAAGAGAAATCCTTGGGAGAAGGACCTGTTGAAAAGAGACCAGAAAATATTAAATAACATGAGATACAATAGCCAGTGAATCCATTGAAAGTTCACCATAAATTAGCAAGGAAGAGAGAGATCATTGTGAGGATCTCCTAGATAAAAGGGAATGAAGAAACTTAGAGTTTCTATCACCCTCTTCAAGCCAGTGGATTCTGCTCTAGTCTTTAAGAAGAGATTCCTGTCTAGCAAGATCAGAAGCAGGAAAATTATTGGTTGCTAATTATTTAACATGTATTTCTTTCGAGAACCTTATAATTTCAATATCACATCGAACCTACAACACCTCTTCCTTAGCATTAACAATGAAAAGGTCAAGATGGCCAAAAGTCTCATTGTTCTAGGTGCATAAAAAAATATGAAGTAACTTGAGCTTGTGCATCATAATAAACATCGGGTTCCCCTACACATTGGTACTCAACCAAAAGTGAGAAACATCATATAAGAACTGCTCATGAGAAGTCCATATAGAAAGAAATGTAAAGGGCCTTATAACATTAGATAAATTTTTATAATAAAGAAGAAATGGATTATGGTCTGATTAATGACGCACAAGAGCGTTACACTCAATATGTCTCCAGGTTCATAAAGAATAGTCATTAGTAAAAGCTTTATTAAAGGGAATATCCACACGAAGTGAACATTGCCTGTTATTAGTCCAAGTAAACCATGTACCCTTGGTCACAAGGAAAGAGAGAGTACAATCATTCATACCATGAAGTAAATCATGACAAGATCTATTACTCAGTGGGTGGTCTGTTTTCTCATTAGCACCAAAGTAGGCATTGAAATCTCCCAAAGTAAACCAAGCATCATCAACGAGAGAGTAAATAAATGTTATTTCAGCCCTAAGATAACGCCTAATAGAAGGTAAACAAAAAGCATAAATAAAATAAATATAAGTAAAATGATTGTCAATCATCAACCAAATAGTCATTTGCTGGTCAGAATAAACAAATAAATCCACATTCCCTGCTCCAAATTTATTAGAAATAAGCAGCCAACAATTGGAAGGGGAAGAATTATTCAGAGCAACTAAACAGAAATCCAAACACTTCTAAAAAGAATCTGCAATGGTTGAGAAGGAAATCATAGGCTCTGCAATACAAATCAACAAAGGATCATGAGTGTGACAAAAATTAAACAAAGTATGCTGGATCTCAATGTTACCCAAGCCTGTACAATTCCAAAAGAACATATTCATCTCTAAGGGGATGGAGATGCTTCCCTTGTCATAGGTCTATTTATAGTTAAAATAGGAGCATTTTTCTTCCTAGGCTTGTATTTCTTTTTGGTAGTCACTTCAGTCCATTCTTCAGAAGCATCAAGGATATCAGCCCATGATTTGTTACCAATCTTTTGAAGCTCCTTATAAGATAAACTTCTTAATTATAAAAAAAATTGGGACTGAAAGGGTAAGAGATATCATTCACTTGAGTCGTCAAAAATGGAACAGGGGAAAATCAGCATGATTTTTTATTATCTGAAGCAAAACAATAGCATTTTCATTTGAAGATGTGGCTTCAACTGACTTCAAAATGGAGCTATTTTGATTCAAAACTAGAGAGTTATAAACTAGAACGACATCATTTTCTTTGGCAGCAGGAGCATCAGCTGTCTTAGAAATGATGTCATGTTGTGGTGAAACAACAGAACTTGCAGTCACAGAATTATTAACTTCATTTCATTTGGGAGATAGATCATGGTGAAGCCTTCGCATCACATTCTTAACAGAGACTGAAGTTTTCTTTCTCCTCTATTGTTGATGAACACTACACCTTCCACTATATTGCCTTTGTTCTGTAGCTTGGGGAGGTTGTTGATCCTTTTTAGATTGGGCGAGTTTTTTTTCCTTTAGAGCATTATAATGTCTACAAGAAGAAGGATTGTAGCCTATGGCATTACAAGTTTTAAAAAATGAGGTAAATTTTTATAAACAATATCAATATCAATCAAAGAACCATTACAATCAAGCATCAATAAATATTAAAGAGACTGAGCCAAATCAATGTCAACTAAGACTCGTGTAGAGTGACCAAGATCATTCTTAGTAGTTGCTCTATCAACCTGTATAGGAGCACCAAGCTATTGTGAAATATCCCAAAGAATATCATGATCTCATAGTTCTCATGGTAATCTATAAAATCTAACTCAGAGTTGAGTAGACATTATCTTCTCTTTATATGGATCATAACTAAGATACCATTATTATAAGCAAAGAATATCTAACGATGTGAAAGAGACCCTTTACTTAACACTTTATCCTTCACAAAACCTGATGATAGGAGGATGTGGAAAAAACCATGACCAAAATATATGAGTCTCTAATTCTCCTTTAGACTCTATAGCATAGAAAGTTTTTCCTTAAATTTAGAAAGCTGCCATTGAGGATCTCCTTTGTTAAGAAAAAGTTTGGCAATCAGAGAATCCTTATATAAATCTAAATGATGTTGATAAGCCATCTAATTGATCTTAATCGCCTAATAAAATCTAGGCATAGGCTGGTGCACTGCATTCCTTGTTGTGTTGAAAATAGTATTAGAGGGAGCTAAAACTACTGCATAAGACCATGTATGTTCAACCTGTGGTCTATTAAGAGGAAGGGTCAGCGGAAGGGAAGATGGAGGAGGTATCGCCGATTGATTAAAATCAGCTAATTCAACTGTCCTGAGCGGCATGTTAGCTGGTGGCATGATCGCAATTAGGATTTCTACCTTTTTACTTTCTCAATATAAAAATATTTATATTAAAAAGATGCTATTATATAATCCAACGATTATTAAATAATTATTGTTTTGTATATATTTATGATTAATTTTTTTTTAATTCTAAACAATAAAATTAAAATAATATATGTACCAAACATTTTAGTTATTTTCTAAATATAACAAAAAAAAAGCATAAAAGCTAGATGAAAAGATAAAATATTTTGACAAAATTAAAATTGAAAGTTAATTAATAATTTAAAAAATTGGAGTGGGATGAAGCCCTTGTGAGGTGTTGGTGTCACACTCACAAGTAGCTCCTCACCACTTAAAATCAATAGATTTCATTTAGAGAAAATAAATTTTTTTTGTTGATTTTTTTACATTGAATTGGATTGTAAGAGTGCGAATGGGTCAGAAGTTGACACTGAATACAACAAGAATTTTTTTTTGGATCTCTTCTACCGCCTCTTATGACTGGCCATCGGTCGTCGAATCTGTGGTTGGACTGTTACGTGGATATCTCCGAGTTGTTCTCTCACTCAGCCCCATGTCCACCTACACATCGATTACACTAGTTAGTCATGATTAATCCTTTTGTAACTACTCATGCTTCAAGATGGATTGTATCTAGCAATCACCAATAACCACAAGCGACTTATGACTCTCATATAGAGACAAAGCTATAATAAGTGAATCCTTTTACTCAGCCTTTACTCTTTTACTACAAAAATGGACCAACTATGCATTCAAAGCTGATTGTTTCAGGTTTGGGTGGTAATATTTTGATCAGAATTTCTCTAGACGCTTATGGTCAGAGACTCAACTTATGTGAATCATCCATTATTGGACATTTGGTCATTAACAAAGGAGATTCGCCAGGGAAATTGGTTAATCTAAAGTAAACTCTAAATTGAATTTGGGGATTTCATGTCCATTGGTATTTGATCTCATTGGGAAAAGGGTATTTCCATATACTATTGCATTCACAGAGGTTAAACTTGCAGTCTGGAACAGAGGTGTTATTTCTCTTAAACCATGTGTATTTCGTTTGCAACCTTGGGATCAAGACTTCGACCCCTTGGTTCAAAAGTCATCAACTACAAATCTTTGGGTGCGTTTGTATTCCTTGCCATAGGAATATTTGGATGAACAAATATTACTAGATATATCCAAAGCAATTGATGTAATTATTCGGATAGATAAAGCCACTAAAAAGGGTGATTTTAAGAATTATGCTAAAAGGTTAGTAGAAAAGAACCTAACGGAGATCTACCCTTGGCTCTTCAAATTGACAGGGAAGGTAAAGCTTTTTGGATTGATCTTATGTTTGAAAATTTGCCTTCTTTTTGTAGTGTTTATTCTTCTATAGGTCATTACTCATATGATTGTAAGAAAATCAAAAGACCATAAGTAATAGATAATAAGATAGAAAGCCCCAAGCATATGTCACATGTTGGTCATGAAGCAGTCAACCAAGAAAGGCATGCTTCTAAGGAGTCAAGTAAGGGTATGAAGTCTCATTCAAGAGGTCACTCCATGAAAAGGAGGAATGAAGGCATGTTTCTAGACATGAAATAAGTGTTCCAGTCATAGAATTTTATAGCAAATCAAAAATGATCTTGCAAGATTTGAGTCTACTATTGAACATCACTCTCCAATAGATAATAACACAGTATTGGTAGCAAATGGCATGGCGGAAATTAACAACTTGACTGAAAGGGGAAACTGTTGCACTATATAATGAGCTACATTAAAATAAAAATTACTAGGTTGATAGGGGAAAATATATAGCTACTAAGCAATCTTTTGAAGATGATGAATAAGAATGGACTTCCTTTAATGTGCTCAGATCCCAAGGATTGGGCTGATTTGTTAGAGGAATCAGAGGATATTGTTCCTTTTAACATCAACTATGCTTTAACATATTATGCATTTGATGATCATTTGCAGGATTATAATGAAATACCCTAGACTATGGTTAAGAGCAGTAAAAACAACAAATTTGTAGATGTTTCGACTATTTATATTCGGGTAGTTCGGATCAGAAAACCAAGAGTAAAGATGAATCTTTAATTTTATTAGTTTGGTTTAGTTTGTCTTTTATCTTAGAAGTGGATTGTTTTCTTTCCCTTTTTTTTTAATCTTTGTTCTTCCTTTTTCCCTTTTCTTTTTAATAACATGGAGCTTTACTAAAAAAAAATATTTTAAAAAATTAAAGTATTTTAATTAATTAAATCAAAATTTTTTTAAAAAAATTGCTTAATAATTCACCCAAATTTGGTTTAAAAAATAATTTGCCAAATTGATTTTAGGTATAATGTCTTTGAGTTAATAGCAAATAAGATATTATTTTGAATAAATTTCTGTAATATCCTTTTAAGTATGTAAAAGAAGGAAACCAACACAATTACTTAAAAACTATCACCATAATCTTCTTAATTATTAGAATATTATAATTATTTTAACTTAACATATAATTTATATTCTTTTTTTCATAATAAAAAGATTAATCCGTTAAAAAATTAGCCTTTTAATAAATTAATGATTATATCTTTCACATTAATACTCTTTATGTCGGAATGGACTGCCATAATTGAATTTAAAGGTTAAAATCAAATATATCTAACCACTAATTTTTTAAAAATATATATATGACATTATAATGTAAATAGTATCATGATTTTTTTTAAAAAAATATATCTATAAAAGTATTCTTTTATAAATTTTTTAATATAATATAATAATAAAAAGATAATGATCAAATATCATTTAGAAAACCATAAAAAGTTAAATTAGACGACCAATTCTAGACAGAAGGAGTATATGAATTGCATAGGAAGGAAGAGTGATTATCAATTTCCTATTAGTAGCTGAATATAGATTATATACTAATATAATAAGTATACATGTTATATATAATTAATCATATTAGAGTAATAAAGTCGAAATTCAGTTAGTATGTTGCATTTCAATATTATTTCATTTTTTTTGAAGAGTTTTATTATTTTTTTATTCTTATTATGTTTGTATTTTGTGTTGATTATTTCATTTATGTATTTTTTTAGAATAGGAAGTGATACAGGTCTAAACAAGTTGGGAACCAAGCCTATTTTCATTGGGGAAAGTCCACAAGGAACTTCACGGTAAGGCCCTAAAGAGATTTGATGGTCGACACATGGATAAAAGGACGAGGGTCCCTAAACTCTGGAGAAGCCATGGGAATGAACCCTTCATTTCATAGGGGCCTATCCTACCTTCGGTCTCTCATCAATGAAGGTTTATCAGGCTAATTAAAGCATGCCACTTGTCACTTTTCATATGCTAGCGGTCACGCTCAACCTTTCCTCTTAAGACAAGTGTGTCACTCCTCGAGTGTCATGTGTCCTAACTAATGGTCTCTGAACCTATAAATAAGGGATTCATATTATTTTTTAAGGTAATTCAAATAACCCTTCTCTCTCTACACTTTCTCACTCTAAAATCTTTTTACACCTTACTGACTTATCTGGAGGGTTATTGCCAAACAAACCATCAAGCACTCTAATCGTCTTTGTTTTGTGCAAGTTACTTGTGGTTAAAACCAAACACATTTAAACTCAAATTGAGACCAACTACATTATCATTAAGCACAAGCCTTATCATTTGGCATCATCTATGAGGACAGCAAGTTTCATGGTTATAAAACTCTCCTCTCTTCTGAGGATAAACTCATTGGTTTTCCTTTCTTTCCCTTTTCCTTAGCCTAAAAAATTTTCATCGAAAAATGGAAGAGTCCCACGAAGAAACTCATAATTACAACCCTCCACCACCTACAAATGTCAATACCTAAGGTGTAAACTAATATACCATTAGTATTCAACCACCTCAATCCACCATAATGAAAGAAAAACTACAAGTCGCGTAGTGGAAATAGAAAAAATCAGAGAGGTTAAGTTTTTTATTTTCAAAACTTTTGTAAAACTAAGTTCAATGCTAAAACTCTTTTAGCATGGATAGTTTAGTTATTCATTAAACTCTTTAATGAATAAACTAAGCCTAGATTTGGACCCATAATCTTAATCAAGGATCTTTAGCCAATTATTATGCAAAACACAATTATAACTTATGAGAGGGTTTGAAGTATCAAATACCTTAACTTCCTCCTTTATTAAGTTCCTTAAGTGAGAAACCTCTAGCCTGACTCACACCAAAGCTTTGTTAAGGCTTGATCTGGTTTGCTCTTCAAAGAACTAGAACTGACTTTCTTTAGTTGCCCAAATTCTTTTGGTTCTTGCTCCTTTATTGAGAGCTTGAGATTAGGGATTATTTTGGATCTTGAGCTCTCCACACACTCCTTTCACAAAGGAATAGAAGAAGAGTTTATGGTTGAAGAACTCTTCTTCAAAGATAAATTCCCTCTCTCTATTTCGGTGTGGTATTTTGAAACTTTCTCTCTTTAACTCTTAGAGAGCTTCTCTCACTAACACTTAGAGAAGAAGATGAATATTTTCTAGCTTTTCTTGTGTTAGGAAAAAAGATGATAAGGCTTACTACTTATACCCATGCCTCTCTAACTACCTATTCCCTAAATTAAGGAAAAGAAAAGAGAAAGATAGGTTGCTTATTCTAGTTGATAATTAACTATTTTACTAGTTAATTAGTCAACTAGATTAAGCAAGTAATTAGTAGGAATCACTCTAATCCTTGATTAACCACATCTAATGTGGATTAATTTTACATCTCATGTAGAACTTAATTATTTTATATTTGTCCAAAACCATTTCATTTAGTCATGCCCATTTGTATCTCATATAAACTATGACATAAATGAATTAATCCCTTTATAAATTAACCTTCAAGAGATGCTAAGGTCTTTGTAAATTTAATTACAAGTTTAATTCAATCATTATTAATAATTAATTAAACTATTTAATCAATCATTAATATGATTTAATTTCAAGCCATGGGAAATGCTTTATGGTATGTGACTTACTAAGTTCATGTTCTAATTAGCAATGGGATAAAGAACACTTATTTCTTCCAACCAAGTGTGTAAATCACAAGACTCACTTAGTCCCATAAGTCGTAACTGACGCCTAGCATAACATATCATGACTACCTAATTAGAAATGAATGTCGACAATTGTATCATTGACATTGCATGGACCTCTCTATCATAATTACTGTGTACTCGAATCCTTTCATTATAGATTCCCGATCTCAGCGAGGGACATGGAATAGTCAAACCCTATACACTAGATCATATGACTTCTATCCAGTTCAGTTCTCAATAAATCGATTCTTACCAAAGACTCTTTTTAGTGAATCTTAACTATTTGGCCAAGGATTTGAGTATCAAAAATAACCATAAGTCATAAGATTCATTCCTTGTTTACCCAAGTTAATGAATCCTTTCTTGGAGCTCACTTATCTCAACATATCACTGATTATGGTCACTATATGCCATATACCAATACTTGGATAACGTCGGTATATAAGTAGTAAAAAACTATAGCCACCAATATGCTAAATAACATGTCATCCCAAGTCTGAGGATTATATGCACAATTATAAAATAGATGATAAGTTATTAACTAGTGGATAAAATCCATGTATCTATCATATAGTGTCACTATCTGACTTACTCATCACATGAGTATGTCTACGTGTTGTCACAACATCACATGTCTGTAGCATGAGACTCACTACCTCCATACCAATAAGTATCTCATACTTGTCATGGATGACAACAGAGGTGACGATATTCCAGATTAATGACATTCCTACCAATAATCCTATGACCATTAACTTTCTTTAAACTCTATGACAAAAAGAAATTGTCTCCATATTCCTAAACTCTTTGAGAATAGATTCTCTTACATAAGACTTATATATATATAGAATACCCTTAGGTGGATCCACAAGTTCCCAGACTTGGTTAGCATACATGGAATCCATTTTAGCTTTCATAGCCTTTATCCAATTTAAAGAATCTATATCTGATATAGCTTCCTCATAAGTAGTAGGATCAATAACCTAATCAACCTCCCCAATAATGTACAACTCTTGAACATTACCATGAAGAAGTTCGTATCTCTCTGAAGAACAAGATACTCTAGTAGATCTACGAAATGTTTGTGTGGATATACTATTAATCAAATTAAGCTCGTGGGGTTGATCAATATCCATTTGATCAATTTTTTGGATTTCTTTGGATGAAATTGAAGGATGAAATACGAGCCGCATAGCGAAAGTGGAAAGAAAAGGAGAGATGAATCCAGGGAAGGGTTTGAATTC
The DNA here is from genome assembly GCA_948294925.1 of Codiaeum variegatum. NCBI lineage: Eukaryota > Viridiplantae > Streptophyta > Magnoliopsida > Malpighiales > Euphorbiaceae > Codiaeum > Codiaeum variegatum. The sequence goes on from CAOJBK013217150.1 coordinate 14,844, forward strand.
CTATTTTCAAAACTTTTTTGAAAAATAAATTTTGCTAAAACTCTTTTAACAAAATTAGGTTAGGCAATTATTCAAACTCTTTGAAACTTTGCCCTAATTTAGGGTTTGAGTAAAAACATTTTATCAAAACTCTTTTAACAAAATCATTTGAAATTTTCAAACACTTTAAAAATCAATTCTATGTTAAAACTCTTTTAACATAGAGGGTTTAGTTATTTATCAAACTCTTTGATAAATGCCTAAGCCTAAGTTTGGACCCATAACTTCAACCAATGATATATTACCAATTGTGAGCAAAACACAAGTTGAACAAAGAAAGGTTTAAAGTAAGAATACCTCTCACCCTCCTTCATTAAGCTCCTAAAGTGCGAAGCCTCTAGCTTGAAACATACTTAGATTTTCCCAAAACCTTATTCTCTAATTCTCTTTAATAAGCTTGAATCTTCTCTCTTTGGTTACCTAAATGTTTGATCATTGCGCTTTTACTTGAGAACTTGAGACTTGAGGACTGGCTTTGGACTTGAATGCTTCTCCACACTCCTTTATCAAAGGTTAATTGAAGAAGAGTTTGTGTTTGAAGAACTCTTCTTCAAAAACAAACTTTCTCTCTCAATTTAGTGTGAAATTGAAGTTTTCTCCCTCTAATTCTTAGAGAGTTTCTCTCTCTAACTCTTGGAGAAGATGATGAATAGTGATTATTTCTAATCACTTAGGCAAAAAGATGATAGATCTTGCCTTATATAGCCCAAACCTTTTCCTTAAAACAAGGAGAAGATTAGGAACCTTGTTTATTTGACTTAGTTGACCATTTGACTAGTCAACTAATCAAATAGATTTGGACTATATTTAGTAGGAATCATCTTTAAACCTAAATTAACCACATCTAATGTTGATTAAGTTAACATCTCATGTTAAGCTTAATTGTTTTACTTGAATGTCCAAAACCATTTCAATTAGTGATACCCATTTGTATCTCATACAACTAAGACATAATTGAAATTATCATTTTGTTAATTAAACATCAAGACATGCTAGTATCTTTGCAAATTTAATTACATGCTTAATTTAATCACCATTAACAATTAATTAAACTCTTTAATTAATCATTAATATGATTCATACAAGCTAATGGGAATTACTAAATGGTATAGGACTTACAAAGTTCATGTTCTAATTAGCGATGAGATAAAGAAAACTCTTTACTTCCCACTAAGTGTGTTAACCTAGTTACACACTTAGTCTCATAAGTCGAGGGTGAAGTCTAATATAACATGTAACGACTACCTAATTAGAAAATGAATGTCGGTGATCATATCCTTGACATTAGTATGGACCTCTCGATCATAGAAAATAGTGTCTGCTAAGAGCACAACAGATCCCTTGACTAAAGCTATGAGTCAGCAACAGTTAGATTATCATCTCAAAAGTATGGGTCTTAGATACTGTGTAGATTGGCTCTAGATTAGCTTTAGTGCAAGTGAGAGATTTTTTGGATTGTATGGCCTAGTGCCTATACTTTATGTTTATATTTGTAATCTTTATACATTAATGGCTATTAATATATATGTTTTCATTTAATGATCATTTTCATTTTAGTGCATTACATATATAGGTTCCATAAGCTCTATGTAAGAGAATCTATTCTCAAAGAGTTTAGAAATTTGGTGACATATTCTTTTTTCCATAGACTTTAAAGTAATTTCACGATCATAGAATTATTTGTAAGAATGTCATTAATATAGAGAGACTGTCACCTTTGTTGTCATCCATAACAAGTATGAGATACTTTATTATGGAGGTAGTGAGTCTCAAACTATAGACATTTGATGTCGTGACAACATATGGACACTCATGAGATAAGTAAGTCATTCAGTGACATTAGATGATGGACACATGGGTTTTATCCACTAGCCAATGTCTCATCATCTAGATTTTAATTGTGCATACAATCCTTAGACATGAGGTGACATGTTATCTAACATATTTATGACTATGGTTTATTACTGCCTATATACCAATGCTAATCAAATGTTGGTGTATGGTATGTGGTGACCATAATCAGTGGTATGTTGAGATAAGTGATCTCTAAGATAGAATTCATTAACTTAGGTTAACAAGGAAGGAATCCTATGACTTCTGGTTGTTCTCAATT